>NQII01000290.1:875146-911840 GCA_002778355.1 Clitarchus hookeri | reverse complement strand
TCGCATCATATCAGTAGACAAATCAACCAACAATTTTTTGCACTTCAGAAATATTTGCCAGTATGTAACCATATTTGGTTCTTTTGTTTTATCTCAATTTTTCTTAGTTAACCAAATGTTCCTTGTTTTAATATTTTTTGCAGTGCGCGCACGCAAAAATACGACTGCACGCAAAGCAGAATAACATATTCTGAATGAATTTACGACTTTAGTGTGTGGGTCTGATTTGACAGTAGCAGTTTGTGTGGCGTGTAGCATTCCAATTGGCTGCCATTTAATGTTTCCGTAACAAGATGAGAAGAAACTATCTTGAGGCTCCCGCCTACCTGGAGCTGTTTTATGCGTTTAAGACCGAGAGGAGCAGGAGCGATAAGGGCGACACTGCCTCGCGCACCAAGTACGCCATCGCCTCTAAGAGCAAGACTCTCAACTGACGTGCAGTGTTCTCGCCGCACTGCGTGTACCTATGGGACTTTTAGCGGTGAACTTTTATTTCATTGGTGGAAAGTCTGTAGAAAGGTTCAATGCAGGGCCGTTGAGTAGTTTTGTGTGTATCTGATGAGTATATTTTGAGAAGGGGTTTTTTGAAAAAGCAGTTTTTAACAATTTTGGAGTACTCAAAAATGGTGTTTCTAATGTGCGTGACATTTTGAAAGCACCCAACAGCCCTCGTCTGAAGCGTGTGTTCTTTTCGTAGATCAGCACATCGGACGCACGATTAAAATTTTCACAGGAAAACTTGTATTACTATAGTCACGCCGGTCTAAGAACGGACTTATCTGCGCCTACCCAAAGGAAAGAGAGAGAGAGAATAACCAGCAAATCACCAACCACAGGTAGCTGGCAGGCAGCCAGACGAGTATGTAGGCGCTCCATCCCACCTGCCGTACCACCGTCGTCCAATTGTTTCCTTTCCCGGGGAGAAGTGGCCTGACATTGGCAGAGCTCCCAGGTCCTAAGTTAAAGCGGCGCTTTTACAAGACTTTGTAATGCAGTTCAAGTACCAGGCAAGCGGGAGTCCTAATACGTTTGCTCTCCCATTTATGATTCGTTGGTTTTGTAAGCAAATAATCTTATTTTCCAACATTTATTCGCGTTCATGAGACAACTTTGGGAATCATTTATCCAGAACTGCACATCAAGTTACACACCTCGCGAATGTTGCACAATTGATGAATAGTTTTTAGGATTTCGAGATAAATACCCAATTAGGGTGCACATGGCTTCAAAACCGGATAAGTATGGTCTAAACATTATAACTATATATGATGCCAAGACATACAACATGATAAATGCCATTCCATAAATTGGCAAAGAAGCCAACGCTAAGCTATCTCTTCCTGTGAAATATGTTCGTGATCTGTCATTGAGTATTCATGGTACAGGAAGGAATTTGACAATGGACAACTGGTTAATGTCAGTTCCACTAGCCGACATTACGCTCAATGATTATAATCTCGCTGTAGTGGGAACACAAAGAAAAATAAGAGAGAAATACGGCCTTCTTTTCTGCTTTCTCGAAAGACAAAAGTTGACTCATCTCAGTTCGCTTTTGAGAGTAACAAAATGTTGGTGCCTTACTGCCCCAAGAAAGGCAATAGTGTTATACTGTTGTCCACAATGCACGACATGAAGGATGTAATTGAAGACACTGGAAAACCTTAAGTCATTCATTTTTACAACGAAACGAAGGGGGAAGTTGATACCTTCGACCAGTTGGTGCACAATTATTCCGTTTCTTGGAAGACCCAAAGATGGCCATTACGGTACTTCTATTAAATACTGGACCAGGCCGGGATTAATGCCATGGTATTATTTTAGACAGGAAGAAACAGTGACAATGTTGTAAGAAGGAAGTATCTACAGGAACTAGGCTATCATCTTGCAGAGCCCCATGTGAAAAATCGAGCTTTCTCTAAGACTCTTCCTCGGGAACTGAGAGCTACAATCAGAAAAATGGCCAACATAAAATAGGAGGAAAAAGAAGAGGACGATCCTCCTAGTGCGAAACGAAAACAAGGAAGATGTTCTGTTTGTCCAAGATCCAAAGATCGGAAGACAAAATCTGCTTATGTGGCATGTTAAATAATAGTATGCACTGGGCACAAACGATATGTGGGTATTGACTGTGTATAAAGTGACGAATGGAGCTCTTCGGATGCTGAAATGATTAAATTACATCCTTGTAAGTTTATATTAAAANTGTATAAAGTGACGAGTGGAGCTCTTCAGGTGCTGAAATGATTAAATTACATCTATGTAAGTTTATATTAAATAATTCTTATTAATATATTTAAATTTTGAAAAATACTAATGGGTACTGCAGTACCCCACGCATGCAATAAAGTGTGCTGAATTGACGTATGCAATCTAGGGTTATAAAATTACTGCATCAAGTTTTTAGACGTTAAGATTTTTATACCTCCCTAGCCAAGTTACGATGCTGTGATGAATCTGTTTTTCCACGGCAGGAATAAATATACTGTAACGTGTGTCAGTTGCGATGCGTTTGAAAACCGTTATAGCCGTTACGCTGAGCCAGTGTGTATGTCTGCGATTGCAAATATTGGACGAGCAAAATTTATACGTTTTAACAGTAATTTTTTGGAAAGTCACTTATGTTTATTTACTACGGCTTTGTAACTTTAACCTAGGTGTTAGAAACACAATTGTGTAACGTGCTTACGTTTCTGTGATTTGAATATTTTCCACAATCCCAACAAATTACTAAAGCTCAGCCAGAAAATTGTAAATAAATAATTAAATTAACTTACTAACAATCTAGGTATGCAAATAAATATGAGCTGAATAAAAGTTACGGTAGACCTATTTGTTTGCATGTTCTCCACTACCATTAAGTTTGTCGCTGCTTCGTACGAAAAATACGCGATACGAGTTGTTGCGTGCTTGAATTTACTGTTTTTTTTTTTGGATTGGTTGCTCCTCCGTTCTAATATTTATTTCAATTAAGGCTGTCTTTTTTTAACAAAATAACCCAACACACATCAATAATAAAAGGTTAAACACTACAGTTCTTTCCCCCATGTACAGTTGTAACAGGGTTAAACACAGTCGCGGAAAAATATTAACGTGCATTACGTGTAATGCGATATATCGTAAATAACACAAATATGTTATCAATATGTAAAATAATAATCATAAGAAATATCATCAATATATTCTTAAAAAATCATAAAGCTGACCTAAATACGGGTATAGGGCTAAATTGTGAACATACATACTAATGGTTTAACAGCTGAAAACAATAAACAAAGCATTTGACAGTTGAAACGTTGAAGTCACATGGCAGTGTTCATGTTTACATGTAGCGGAAGAATATGTAATCGGTAACCAAAATTAGAACTTGAATAGGGTTTCAGAAAAGCGTGAAATAACTGTGAATAACATATACTAACTTTACGTATATTAAGGATGTAGACAAAGCTCCAATCGTGGCCATGACAGTCCAGTCCCTGTCTGTCGTACCCGCTCTGTTTCATTAGTTTTCCTTCCTTGTAGGCATATTGGGCTCAGCACTAATGCGCATTATGTCGCGACCCTACCGTGGACGACCACTTAAAACCAATTGATTTAGGTAGAGTACTAATTCGAGTTTTTGGCGGGAAAGGGGGAAGGAGGCATTTTTGTCGGCTCATAACTTTTCAATTGGTATAAACACTATACGACATGACGCATGATCTAAGTTAAAATAATCTTCAGGTGATTTGTGAAGATTTAAGTTACTCTTACGTCATGCACCATATGTAACTCAATAATGTACTCGAATACATAACGTTAAAATATTTACAAACAAAGAAAACCGAGCGGATAGGTTACTTTCAACAATACATTTTTATCAATACAGATTCTGGTAGGCAATGTTAATGTCGGTAACAATCTCTGGCATTGTTAGTTGTTTTACGATCTAATATGTTATAAAATACAATAAAGTAAATTTGAAAACGAATGACATTAAAATTAAAAATTCCCGGAACTTATCGTAAAAAAAAATAAGTACGAACTAAATTATTATAAGATTATGTATTATTAACAACAATAACCTATATAAAACATGGTAAAAATGCGCTGACAAAAGCGGGGTAAAAAACGGTATCTCCAAATATAAATCAGTTTCTCGTGGAATCACTTTCCGTGGTTGGTAAAAAAAAATTTTCCTCACATCAGCCGCAAGGGAAACATTTTTCTCTAAGGTGGTGAGGGGAGAATAATTTTCTGTCTTCCCACCCCGGATCATTCACACGTCCTCTATCATTGTAGAATAAATAAAAGAATGTCGCCGCACTTACCGATTGCCAGCAACAGTACGGCGGCGGTCTTCATGGCGGACTATTGCAGCGGCGGTCTTCCTGGGAGCTTATAACCGGTCCAGAAGATGGCGTCACGGCTGTGGGCGAGGCGCGAGGTCACCGTGCTACTGATGCGTCACGCCGCTCGCCACTTAGCGCCGACAATGGGCGCGGGCGCATTGTCCGGCAACTGCGATAAAGGCCTATTCACAATGAAGCTCGATGCGTTCAGGGGCATGAGCAANGGCTCCCCGAGAATCTTAAATTTCTATTAGTGGAAAATGGAGTGGAGTGGAGAGATTTGGGCGGCTCTTAATATCGAGGTCTTAAGAGCCGATGAAGATGAGGTGAGTATGGAGCAGCGGGAGATACCCGAGAAAACCCGTCCACCTGTGGCATCGTCCGGCACGATTCCCACATGCGAAAATCCGGGAGCGACCCCACCGGGAACCGAACCCGGTTTGCCTAGGTGGGAGGTGAGTAGTCGGACTACTAAAACACCGCGGCCAATTTTTGGTTAGTTATCGCAGCACGCAGTATAACACTAATGGATTGGTTACCTCCGCGCCTTCCGTGCTGGCCTTGTATAAGGAAAGCTTCTAAAGATGTAATTTTTAATATTTTTAATGCTGTGCCAGCTAAATAAAGTGTCCAAGTTTGTCAAATGTATTTACAAACCTATTCAAACATTCTGGCTGAAAAAAAATGAATTCGTGTCAGATGAACATACATGATTTTGTCATGAAATATTTTTTATAACTGCTGTAACCTTTGAAATTAAAAAAAAAAATACCGGAGAAGAAAACACCTAACCCCTACTTTATAAGTCTCTAATTTTAAAAGAAATCCCCCTCCCCACACCAAATTCTTAATGTACTTTCAGGGGCCGCGGTGGCTGCTCGCCTCCCACCAAGGCGAACCGGGTTTGGTTCCCGGTAGGGTCGCTCCCGGATTTTCGCATGTGGGAATCGTGCCGGACGATGCCGCTGGTCGGCGGGTTTTCTCGGGGAGCCCCCGTTCCCCCTCCCTTTCATTCCGGAGCCACTCCATACTCACCTCAATCACCCTCATCGGTTCTCAAGACTTCGCTGTTAAGAGCCCTCCAAATCTCTTCACTCACTTGTACTTTCAATCGCCCTTCCGAGAAATGGGTCTGCGTACGCCACTGGTTGCGTTAACTTTANTTCCCGGTGGGGTCGCTCCCGGATTTTCGCATGTGGGAATCGTGCCGGACGATGCCGCTGGTCGGCGGGTTTTCTCGGGGAGCCCCCGTTCCCCCTCCCTTTCATTCCGGAGCCACTCCATACTCACCTCAATCACCCTCATCGGTTCTCAAGACTTCGCTGTTAAGAGCCCTCCAAATCTCTTCACTCACTTGTACTTTCAATCGCCCTTCCGAGAAATGGGTCTGCGTACGCCACTGGTTGCGTTAACTTTACGTTGTTGTGATGTTCAGGTACGAATCGCGCAGCAGTGTATTCACATTGAATTAAGAGCGAAGCAGAGGTAATTTTCAACTTCAGCGTAATGTCAAGTTAACGTAGTTTTCGCCTATCAGATTCAAGGGAGGGAAGGTTCTTATATTTTGTTTCCTGTATCCATTTTTATTCCTATCGACTTCGACTGGATTGTTTTTCGTGTATTTCGCCACGATTGCAACATACGTTGGAGTTAACAGTTTAGCTTGTGTGTATTTTAATAGTAAACCATTTGAAAAACCGTATGATTGAAGAAAATATTTGGGTGCTCAATGGCGTCAATATATGTGAGATGAGGTTATTATTGACGCGTAGAGGAATATTTTTTAAATATTATATCTGCTCATATGTACGTTTAATTGCTAATAAATGCATATATAAATACACGGCCTTTTTTCAGATCCCAGATACAACATATTTCGTAGTACTGAATTACAAAAAATTACCAAAGACGAGTGAATTTTAACTCCAAATCGAGGCCATGGTGCTGTAGTGGCTAGAGCCCTTGCCTACTACCAAGGCGAACCTGGTTAGATTCCCGGCGGGGTCGCTCCCGGATTTTCGCACTTGGGAATCGTGCCGGACGATGCCACGGCTCAGCGGGTTTTCTTGGGGACATATCGTTTCCCCCCGCCCCTAGCATTACGGTGCTGCTTCGTTAAACAAGTGCGCGCCCTGCTTTGCACCTCGCTTCACCCTCATCGGCTCCCGATACCTCGATCGCTTACCTGGCGCTTGAAAAATGTTGCAGTGTGTTTTAAAAATGTATTTTTTTGACGAAACTATTAAACGTGCCACCAATAGGTTTACCTATGGAAAGGAAGTGCATTCCAGACGATGACGGAATGGTACTTTCAAAATGTTACATGCGTTGGAAACATTATTTTCATGCCCTCCAACGTAGCTAAAAACTGCTCTTTCAGACTGCTGTATCTCAAAATGTACGAAACTTATACGCGCAAAATTACGATAAGGGCATGCATTGTAGAGTCGTGTCCAATAAAATTATAGGGACACCGCTTAAAAGTCACGCACGTTCAGGTGAGACGCTGGCAGAAAAACTGTAAAGGCGAGACCACCGAGACTACAGGCCTTGCAAACTGCATGGGACGTCACTGGCGGTGGCCAATACAATCGCCACGCGACATCGTTTTGGGACATGTTCCGGTACGGTAAAATATAATGGGCAGTACTGAATAATACACCATTTTCGCTGCTTTTAATCTATTGCCAAACGATGTTCAGAAAAATTACTTAATGTTACAGTCTGTAAATATATAAACTAGCTGTAGGTAATTTCTTAATTTTTTTTTATATACTCTTTTGCTATGTGCAAGGAAGGAAACACGATGTTCAGAAATATAACCTAATGTTACATTCGCTAAATGCAAAAAAAAAAAAAACATTATTTATTGTTTTTTTTTAGTAATAATGTTATGTAATAATGTTTAACCAACGGGGAAGGTATTGTAAATAAAAATTCTTTTTAGTGAATCTTATATTACTTAAAACAACTACATTAAGTTATTTTAAATACTTCGTTGAAACTAACTAATGAAGAAGTTTAAGTACTACCAATAACTTTGTTTAATATCACTGACATCGGTTTTATTTAAACATAAAATATTGCAAAAATTACTTTTATGTGGAGTACATAATCTTTGGTAGAGGCCAAAAAAGCTACCCTTTTGCTATTGCTCATGCTAATCCACTCAAACATGCACTTAATAAAAGTCATGTTACTAATTTTTTTTTTTTTTCTGAAAGTCTATAAAGTTGATATACAGACGTTTACTTACATGTGAAAAATGTGTGNCTACCCTTTTGCTATTGCTCATGCTAATCCACTCAAACATGCACTTAATAAAAGTCATGTTACTAATTTTTTTTTTTCTGAAAGTCTATAAAGTTGATATACAGACGTTTACTTACATGTGAAAAATGTGTAGGCGCAAAGGTTTCTCGCGAAATAGCGTTCACCCAGGCATTTACTTCTTCATGATTGCCAGTAAGCTAAGGATGTGCACTTTTTAGCCAATAAGAGTAATTTACAAGATACCGAGGAACACACAAGTTAAACACTGCGGTGTATTATAACACATACGCCACAGTTTTCATTAAAATATGACTCACTACATGCCTGAACTAACCAAGCTGCCAGTCATATTGGCTACTTATGTTCGCTCTTTAGTCGTGACGTTATTAGCTTCGCTGGAAGAGGTTGTAAGGCCTTTAAGTCTCGGTGGTCTTGGCAGAGGCGATACTGATTTAAGGCCTGTTTACACGTTGCCAGTTGAGGTTGCCAGTGATTGGCAAGTAGTGACTGGCAACGTGTAAACACATTGTTGCCAGCGACTGGCAAGGCCAGCGCGCCAGTCGCTGACAATGCCAGTGAAACAAATATATTTGTTTCGCTGGCGCTCTCCCCCACCACTTTTCGGAACTGGCGCCTCGCTACTTGCACCGTGTAAACAGACATCTCTATGTCGCTCTATGCAGGTCGACAGGTAGTTGTTGTTGTTGAAGTGAACAACCACGTTATTGTGAGTAGTTATGACTGAAAAGGGCAAGAAAACTGTTAAAGACAAACCTACAAATACGTTCCGCATGACTGATGAACTAACTGCACAGTTTGTCCGTTTATATAGGGAGCATGAAAATCTGTGGAATAGTTATCTACCGGAGTATCGTAATCGTGATGCTTGGAGTACAGCTTTGCAGGCGTTAGTGAATGAAATGAACATAGAACATTTTACAACCAAGGAAGTTGCAAAGGAAGTTAAAAGTTTGCGTTGTACTACTTACCATTTGGATATTTCGAAAGTAGAAAAAAGTGAACGCAGCGGTGGAGGTACTTACTTTGTGTACAAGCCAACATTGTTATGGTTTAAAGATATGGAATATATTATGAGCATCATCAACACCAAGGCTAAAGAAACAGCAAACAACTTGGTAAGATATCTATTGCCGTATAGTGAAAAAAAAGTAACTTTGTCAAGAAAGCATATTGTTTATGCACATTAAAATGCCAAAGTATGTTTGATTAAATTCTGACTATCACATTTGTGTATCTCTCTTTGTTAGATATTTTCAGACTTTGGGCAAGAATTACCAGATTTCAACCCAGGTTACGTCGCTTTCCAAATAATATTTAGTACCTATAAAAAAAAAATTGTCAATATTATGTAACTAAATTATTTTGAAAAAGTAGATAAAGTAAATAAGTGTTGAAAATACAATTACGATTTCATATAAATTACTGATTCTATGAAAAAATCATTCACCAAAATAAACCAATTCAATACAATAATGATTTAATTTCCAAAAATACCATTAACAATGTAAACAGTTCTAAACATTAAATTACTAGAATTGAAGTTAATGCTAATGGTTTATCAACACGTACTAGCAATTACTAAATGTGAGATTATACTCCATGGCTTTCAAGAAATGTCAATGAGGAATGTCCATCAAAATTATTTTGATTTAAACCGGATTTCAGCTTAAATTCTATAAATTAAATTTTACTTCAAATAAACCAAAAATATAATTAAAAATTGGGATTTGGCTCATATTTTCCATTAAAGGTTTTTTTTAGGTACAATATTAACAATTTAATTTATGATATCAATTTTGTGATAACAATTTAACAAAATGAAATTTTAGGAAAGTTATTTGAATTTGAAAACCTACACAATTGCATTAATCCTAGGACTAAAAAACAGTCACTGTTGTACGCTTCAGGTTACACGTGGTTAATGCAGTACAAACTAGAATCAGTTCAAACAAAAAATCTCCCGGCTGAAGACATGGTTTCATGCAATGATTCTGTCTTGCCACTCGACCGTCCAATCTCAACTGAAACGCTCCTTGTATCTGTCCCTCAATTGCCGAGCAATCTGTGTAGGCCTGTCTGTAGTACGTGTCCGCTGCACACTCCGTGGTTGAGTGGTTTCTGCTCTCCACAGGCCCGTAACCACGGCTGTGTTGACAATGTCTTCGTAGTCGACACTTGCTGGTGGCGTGCAAGAGTTAGGGGATGTGGTGCGCAACCAGTTATGAAGGGCACATGCCGCTTTGGTCATTCTGATTGCAGTATCAGCTTTCACTATGACAGACTGACTCAAAACACGAAAACGACCTACTAAGATGCCGAATGCGTTTTCCACGATTCTTCGTGATCTACTAGTCCTGTAGTTATAAATTCCTTCTTCATGACTTAAGTTTGGTTTTGAATAAGGTTTCAGTAAATATGTTTTCAAAGTAAAGGCGTCATCGCCAACAAGAAGCCCTCCTTTTGGAAGCAATACTTCATTTTACAATAATGGGTATACATTACTACATTGAAAAACTCCTCCATCAGTATTTCGTCCATACGACCCAACATCAATGTCCTTAAAGCAATAGTCGTCATCGACTAGGCCTAGAAGTACAATACTGTTTGTACCTTTATAATAGTAATACATACTTCCAGAGCTGTTAGGTGCTTTAATCACTATGTTTACCATCTATAGCGCCACAACTCCCCGGAAAATTCCATCTGTCATAGAATCCCACCTGGATATTTTCCCATTATTCTTGATCAGGCACCTGGAAGAACAAAAAATGATATAATTAGATTAGACTATATATAAGGCGTTGTAAATGTACCTGTAGATAATCTGTAATCAAGAAATCTATACAAGGAGGTCAGTCCAGACAAAGTTTGTTTGTTAAAATTATTCTTGTTGTGTTTGCCTGTCTGTATGTCGTGTTTACACTTTGTCTGATATATGCAATATAAATGTGTTAAATGTAACAAATTATGTAAAGAAAGAAATACAGGCGGCCAAAAGACATCAACATGGCTGCCAATATTATGCATTTTGTTTTTAAATTATCTGAAAAACTGGTCTTCTTAACTATATCCTTTTATTGAATCATCAAAAGCGCACTTTAATCAAAAATGCAACAGCATCTTGTTTGTAAAAATCTGATTAAAAAACCGACGTTATGTGGTCATTGAAATGTGTACAACCATACTACTCCCAGAAAAATAAACATGTTTTCATAACTTCAAACTGAAACATGGCAATTATTTTTTATTATATTTTTACAAACAAGGTGTCGTTTTATTTGTTATTAAATTGCGCTGTTGATGGTTTAATAAAATAGTCTGGTTCACAAAGGACAAATAACAGGGATAATAAAAAAAAACTAATATATATATATACATATATATATAAACGATGTGTTCATGAAGCATGGAACCACCTTTATATATTGTTAAGTTGTGCAAGAAAGAATTTCAAACTGTATATATAATTATTGGTCATTGAAACCATATTTGTTACATTAATCTTCACCATGTTCCTTCAATGGGGGACGGCCCGTGGAGAGTATGGTAAAAACAAGTCCCCAGTTAAGGCACGTGTCAACATTAATGCCAAAATGTACGTNGCAAGAAAGAATTTCAAACTGTATATATAATTATTGGTCATTGAAACCATATTTGTTACATTAATCTTCACCATGTTCCTTCAATGGGGGACGGCCCGTGGAGAGTATGGTAAAAACAAGTCCCCAGTTAAGGCAAATGTCAACATTAATGACAATGACTTTCATCACCAATGAAGGTACACAGAATACACAAGTTTTACTTACCCAACTGCAACATATATCAAAGTGACCCCCATACTTCATAAACATTCAGTATATATACACACACTATACAAGCTCGTTCCTTTCAGGACGTTGAAGCCCCCGACTATGTACAACAGGAAACTTCCGATGACGGAATGAGACCACACTTACAAACAATGAATATGAAAATCTCGCAGATTACCAAAGTGTTTACAGTGAACGGTTGTCACCTGTTCACCCCTCCGAGTTCAATAATACGAAATGCAACTATACTACAAAGAGCATAAAAAAAAAAGGTACAATAACCGCTGCAATAAAAGAACTGAAAGATTTAAATTAATTACCCCGTGCCCTTCCTCCATCTCTAATTACACAGACTACCATCGTTGAGGATGAGTGTGAAATTATGGGCAAGCAGATCGCAGTGCAACTGAGTCTGCTACCAGAGCATAGCCGACTCGGAGCAAACCTGAAAATACAACGAATCCTAATGGATTTCAGAATCGAGCACATGAACTCCAGGTCTGCCGTATCGCCGGCAATGCCATCCTGTGACAACAGCACGTATACCCTCTTAATACCCTACTCTACAGGAACTTCTGACCAACTTGACACACCCAATCCCATTTTGAACACGAATCTCATTACACATGCCTTGGTTCGTAGTGGACTACAGTTTACAACTGCAAACGATGAAGTTAACTAAGACTAACTGCAATACTGTATGTAACTATATTTTGTAGTATTGTACAATAAATTGCAGTACTAAAAGATTTAAATTGTTATTACTAACCTTTTCTCCAGATACTCAGGATAAAATGGTTAACTGATTTATTAGAATGCTATAAAATGTAATATTTTTAATGATACAGTACTAGGTGTCTGGAAAATGGTACATCAGGTATGTAATTTTCATTACATGTTTAATTTTATTAAACTTTCATTTTTTACGCTTACTAAAAATAAAGGTATTACTTGCTTTCACAAAATCCTTCATCACGTTGCAGATGGCATCACAAACTTCGGGAATAATATTCGAAATTGAGGCTTTTGATACACGAAAGAACACTGATAACATCCTGAAATTAATTCCAGATGCTAGAAAGGCCAGAGATATTTCTAACTTCAGTTTTNACGAAAGAACACTGATAACATCCTGAAATTAATTCCAGATGCTAGAAAGGCCAGAGATATTTCTAACTTCAGTTTTTCAGGCATAGCAATACAAATCACAGTATCTTGACATGTAACTAGTGGACTTAATAGGCGCAGTTACTCTTCGAATTGTTCTGGTGCAAGTAGAATAACTGCTTTAAATTCCCGAGGATCTGTTGAATGTATCTCTCTAATAATAGTGTATGATGCTTCCATTCTTTTATTACTCAACTNTTAAATTCCCGAGGATCTGTTGAATGTATCTCTCTAATAATAGTGTATGATGCTTCCATTCTTTTATTACTCAACTAAGCTCGTACCCTCGTCCTTTTCCCTTTTTTTCTCTTTTAACAATACCCGTAAAAGTTCTTGACACACAACTAAAGAAATCGAACGCACCGATTTTTGAAGTATTACTTGCCTATATGCACACACCATTTTTTATACTGTCACGGAGNTAAAGAAATCGAACGCACCGATTTTTGAAGTATTACTTGCCTATATGCACACACCATTTTTTATACTGTCACGGAGACCAGCTGCCTTCAATGGCTTGCACTGAGTAAACTAATACTTCCAGTCACAAAGCCAGTAGCTGGCATTAGCCATTAGTACCTCAACTTGCATGCCAGTTACTAGCACCGTGTAAACNGCCAGTCACAAAGCCAGTAGCTGGCATTAGCCATTAGTACCTCAACTTGCATGCCAGTTACTAGCACCGTGTAAACAGCTATTGCCAGTCGCTCACAGCGCCAGTTCTGGCATCGCCAGTAAGTACCTCAACTGGCATGCCAGTAACTGGCAACGTGTAAACGGGCTTTTACATAAGACCGGTCGGCGTAGCCCTTAAAGCTTCATCGATTTTTGCCTTACACAAACATANGTGTAAACGGGCTTTTACATAAGACCGGTCGGCGTAGCCCTTAAAGCTTCATCGATTTTTGCCTTACACAAACATAACCCTCACTAGGCGACTGCCTCCCACTAAAGCTAACCGGGTTCGATTCCCGACGGGATCGCTCCCGGATTTTCGCACGTGGGAATTTTGCCGATCGATGCGGGTACTCGGCGAGTTTTCTCGGGGATCTCCCGTTTCCCCCGCACTTTCATTCCGGCACTTCTCCGTCCTCACCTCGCTTCACCCCCATCGGTTCTCAAGACCACGCCGCCCTAAGTTCTCCACTCTGCACTGCACTCCACTCCAATACGCGACCGCCTTAAGGAAGCTGCCTGGCTGGAACATTTTTTCGCTTTTGAGGCCGAAAAGTGTGGTAGCTTTAATGGCTGCACAGGTACGCCATCCTCACTACGCGCAGGACTCTGAACTGGCGTGCAGTGTTCTCGTCGTGCTGCGTGTACCTGCGAGACTTTAAACGGTGATCCTATAATTTTATTGGTGTAAAATCTGTAACAAGTTTCAATGCAGGGCCCTTCTGTGTGTATATAACGCGTATATTTTGAGATAGGGCACTTTGAAAAAGTCGTTTTTAGCTATGTTGGAGTGCTTTGAAAGGACGTTGCTAATGTGCGTGACGTCTTGAAAGTAATCGACAGGCATAGTCTGAAGTGTGTGTTCTTTTCGTATACCAAAACACTGGACGCACGTTTTATAGTTTCGAAAAAAAACCTCGATTTAAAACACCCTGCTATGCAGCTTGAAAGCCAGGCCACAACCTCTCCGCTCCACTCTTAACTCCGATGTCAACACAGGTACGATTTTACAAGAAATGTTGACACAGAGTTAAAGCTAAGGTAGCATAACGAGTCCCGTGTTATCTTCAATGTCAATCGGCCTTAACCCGCTCGGTCGACTGTGGACCGGCGTCCCTCGCCGTGCCGTGNTCCCGTGTTATCTTCAATGTCAATCGGCCTTAACCCGCTCGGTCGACTGTGGACCGGCGTCCCTCGCCGTGCCGTGTTAATCCCATCTCATCAACTAGGGCCTAGGCGGCCGGGGCTTGCGCCACTCTTGTGTCATTCACGGGCCAGTGCGCGACAGATCTGCGCACAAGGTAGGGTTGCCAAACGTACTGTTTTACACGGAACAGTTCCGTTTTTTGCGCACATTGTCTCATATACTGTTCTTGTCTGTTGCAGTACGCTAAATGTTTCGTTTTTTAAACCTGAACTATATGGCACACCAAAATAAAAGGTTGAAAGGAACTCGCAGACAAACAAGTGATAACTATGGCATGTTTGAAAAGTAATTTTATGAATGTATGTCTAATATTTTGGCAATGCGTAGTAAATTTATTAATTTCAAAATCTTGTTAATTTAATGTGGGTTTCTTATGCGTGTGCATGTCCTTTATTAATTTAAGGAGTGTCGAAAATGCAATGTCTCCAACACGCGCTCTGTTTTAACTTTTAGAATATTTGGCAACCCTAGCACGGGAACGGTGCTGTTCAGTGGCGACCCGGAGTTATGCACTTCGGTAGTGTTCGAATTAAGAAATTCGTTGTTTCGTAATTTGCGATTTGGTTCGTTTCGTTTCGGATGCTCTCGGCAGTCACTTGTTTAACAATCGTAACAACACCACGAAATGCTAATAACCAAAACAGTTGGGAAATGCATTTAACTATATTATTTTTTAATGTAATAATTTTTGAAATACCAGGATATGTTGCTATATTCAGAAACTATAAGCACACAACTCATATTTTTTTTACAAGAAGATAACTGTTCCACTTAACTGTTAATTCCAAAACGGCAATCGGTTGCAACGGATAGCCCCCGAAGCACGAGATAGGTGATACTCCTTCAGTCCCTTCAGTATTAGTTTTTTCAAATACTTAACCTTTTTAATTTTACGTATAGGAGAGAAACAACCGCCAGAAGGCGGTGCACAAAACCTAAGATCGTAAAGGAAAAGTGTGGTGTATGAAGGAGAACCCCGAAAAAGTTCTTATTTGAAATATCTTTATGTTATTCTGTGATTCTACAGAAACTTTTATATTTGACCAACAGGGTCATTACAAACACTTGCATAATACTGAAAAAAAANATTCTGTGATTCTACAGAAACTTTTATATTTGACCAACAGGGTCATTACAAACACTTGCATAATACTGAAAAAAAACTTGTTACAAAATGTCTTAAAAACCCCAATAAAAACAGTTAAGATACAAAATAATAAAAGTTACATATCTTTGTTTTTCCTACGTCACCCCTCCCCCATAGCTACATCAAACTGAGGATAATTCCCCCTTAATGTCTGTCCCCGGTGTAGGTTTCTCTCTGCCTTCATAAACCCTTTGGATGCGTATTTATACAAAATTTCTGGGTTCTCGAAGCACTTAGTTCTTCGATCTCTTCTCATTGGTCAGTTCAAAACGCCACCTCACCACGGGGTCCAAAAGTCGTCTGCTGGAGCGAGCGTAGGAATGGTATGACAGGGGGTATGATCGCTACACCAAACATCGTCCGCTCGTATCAGTTCTTGACCGACCAGCTATCCAGCTGTCCGCGGCCCCTACTGCTCCTATGAGGACCCCATTTCTGCGGCATTACCAGTTATGGTAATTTCGGCGTACATTCATGACAGTTTAAATAACTTTTATACGGGGAAAGGTGATAACCTCACATCCTCCTCCCCTTTAAAGCGCAGCACATAGCGAAAAAATCCACACAGGGTCGAAAAATCCCACCGCGCTGGGTACATGACCCAATAAATGAATATCACCAGTAGTACCAACTAATTTACGAAACATCCAAATTTCATCACCCAACTCGAACTTAATTTTCTTCCGTGAAAACAAAACAGGAGCTTGAGCTACAGACACAATAGCAGTTTGGTTTATTACACTCTCATGTATAGCAAATGTCTTCCAAAATATTATAACTTGAACATCAATTTAGTTGATATAACTAACAGCAACACCAGGATTATTATGAGCTCGACGATAAAAACACATCTCCGACAGTACACTTCCAGGATTACTTGCCATACCTTGAATACCAAATCCGTATAAAAACGACAGCAAAACATAACTTTCTTGAGCTTGAGAAACATGCTTAACAAATACATCATCAGATTTAGCAACATCAGTACTGAAAGCTCCAATGTTCCAGAAAACAGATCTTGAATGATATCTTCACTTATAATGATGTGCAGGCGGCATAATGGATGTGAACCACTGATTCAGAAAATGGTGAACTGCAAACTTCAGAAACCGGGTCTCGTAGATACCTTGACAAACCCAGGAGGCTCATTTGAGGGTGACATATTCGTTGAAACAGACACTTAGAAAAAATATTGTAAGGGTTCCAACTTGCAACATTTGTAAAAAAAACATACCCATTTTAACACTTTTTAAAAAATAATAATGCTAACATTTAGCTAAAAGTACAAACTCCTTAAAACACTATAAACATAGCTTCTTAAAGCATNATTCTGTGATTCTACAGAAACTTTTATATTTGACCAACAGGGTCATTACAAACACTTGCATAATACTGAAAAAAAAACTTGTTACAAAATGTCTTAAAAACCCCAATAAAAACAGTTAAGATACAAAATAATAAAAGTTACATATCTTTGTTTTTCCTACGTCACCCCTCCCCCATAGCTACATCAAACTGAGGATAATTCCCCCTTAATGTCTGTCCGCGGTGTAGGTTCCTCTCTGCCTTCATAAACCCTTTGGATGCGTATTTATACAAAATTTCTAGGTTCTCGAAGCACTTAGTTCTTCGATCTCTTCTCATTGGTCAGTTCAAAACGCCACCTCACCACGGGGTCCAAAAGTCGTCTGCTGGAGCGAGCGTAGGAATGGTATGACAGGGGGTATGATCGCTACACCAAACATCGTCCGCTCGTATCAGTTCTTGACCGACCAGCTATCCAGCTGTCCGCGGCCCCTACTGCTCCTATGAGGACCCCATTTCTGCGGCATTACCAGTTATGGTAATTTCGGCGTACATTCATGACAGTTTAAATAACTTTTATACGGGGAAAGGTGATAACCTCACATCCTCCTCCCCTTTAAAGCGCAGCACATAGCGAAAAAATCCACACAGGGTCGAAAAATCCCACCGCGCTGGGTACATGACCCAATAAATGAATATCACCAGTAGTACCAACTAATTTACGAAACATCCAAATTTCATCACCCAACTCGAACTTAATTTTCTTCCGTGAAAACAAAACAGGAGCTTGAGCTACAGACACAATAGCAGTTTGGTTTATTACACTCTCATGTATAGCAAATGTCTTCCAAAATATTATAACTTGAACATCAATTTGGTTGATATAACTAACAGCAACACCAGGATTATTATGAGCTCGACGATAAAAACACATCTCCGACAGTACACTTCCAGGATTACTTGCCATACCTTGAATACCAAATCCGTATAAAAACGACAGCAAAACATAACTTTCTTGAGCTTGAGAAACATGCTCAACAAATACATCATCAGATTTAGCAACATCATTACTGAAAGCTCCAATGTTCCAGAAAACAGATCTTGAATGATATCTTCACTTATAATGATGTGCAGGCGGCATAATGGATGTGAACCACTGATTCAGAAAATGGTGAACTGCAAACTTCAGAAACCGGGTCTCGTAGATACCTTGACAAACCCAGGAGGCTCATTTGAGGGTGACATATTCGTTGAAACAGACACTTAGAAAAAATATTGTAAGGGTTCCAACTTGCAACATTTGTAAAAAAAACGTACCCATTTTAACACTTTAAAAAAAATAATAATGCTAACATTTAGCTAAAAGTACAAACTCCTTAAAACACTATAAACATAGCTTCTTAAAGCATNAAAAAAATAATAATGCTAACATTTAGCTAAAAGTACAAACTCCTTAAAACACTATAAACATAGCTTCTTAAAGCATACATAAAAAAATACAAATTCTTGTATAGGATGAAGAAAATCTACCCATTTACTTATTCATCACTTTAAAACTTTTCACTTGAAAATATTTATAATAATTTTATCACTTTCTTTTCAAAAGTTTTATTACAGATATATGGTTGATTAACAACATTTTATGCTAATATTTCAGAGAAACAGAACTTTAAAAATGGGGTAGAAGGAGATGTGGAAGTGCATAAAAATTACGGTTTTTGTACATTACATTTTTTACACTTGCTAATATGCACCCTTTCGGTCTTGTTTGGAGAATTTGTGCTAACAATTAGCAATGTGACTGGAGTTAAAAATCTGACAATTTTAAATGGGCCTATCCATTTTATGGCTAACTTAGAACTGAAATAGTCTGCCTTGGAGCTGAGGAGCTGAGCTTCGATTTACACTGTCACCAGGCCTTAAACTCACGTCTATAAACAATATGTTCGTTTTATCACTAATTTTTTATTGCGTTTTACCAAAGTACGTGACACTTCTTCCCATATGGTTACTTAGTCTCCTGTTGCCATATTCTCCAAACAAACATCTTGTAATGACCAAGCATTTACTAAAGGATGGAGCAATCGCCGACCAAGAAGAACTTCAACGGGCATGAATTTATGAGCGGAATGGATAACATTATTAAAGCATAAAAACTTCGTCCCAATGACTGGTAAGGGTCTCATAACAACTAAATAGACCCATTCCCATGGATAAGAAGCTACAGATCTTGCATATTTTCCTTCCGGTTTCTGATTTTTAGGTTTTGCATGTCAATACGCTTCACACACTTTAGCCCATCCCTCTAAATCCTTTCGGATTCCTGACCACGTAAACAATTCTAGTACACNCAATACGCTTCACACACTTTAGCCCATCCCTCTAAATCCTTTCGGATTCCTGACCACGTAAACAATTCTAGTACACGCGAAATGGGTTTATCTCCCCCTGTGTGTCCTTCAAAATACGATTCGTGATAATAATTGTATACCATAAGGCGTAATTCCTTCGGAACAAAAATTCTAAACTTTCCCTTTTTTTTTTGTCCATTCGCCTAACAATCCTATATTAACAACATAAATAGTTGTTCCTTGTACTATTTCAGCACGTATTTGTTGACACTCGGGGTCAGCTATTTGATGCTCCTTTATATTCACAAACACCATAGGAAAATTTTGAAACGTATTTATTTCTACCCTGTCCATGCACTCTGTGTTATTGAACTGACAGCATTTAATTCTGCTTGCGTGACCCCATTAAATTCATCCTCACAAAACATACGAGAAAGTGCGCCAGCGACTGCATTTTCTGTGCCTTTAATATGTTGTACATTAAATTTGAAATGTGACCAACACACTAACCATCTAGCAAGACGTCCAGCAAGTTCTTGAGATCTTAATAACCAACTTAACGCTTGGTTGTCGGTAAACAATCTAAAGGGTTGACGTGGTCGGGATTGCCAGGGCTGGTTTGATGTTGGATTTTTGCTCGGCGCCACAGCTCAGTGGTGAATTAATGAATTGAGGGTCGTATGGTCGACGGCCCAGGGACCCTGGTGAACCTTCCGTCAGTTATTAGCTTGATTGCCGCGTACTTACAGTTGCACTATTTATATACGATGGCGAGACTGTCGGCCGTCTCGTACGCCTGAACTATATTAGTAAACATTGGTGACGCTAATAAGGTTGCCCTACAATGATTTAACACTATTTTACTTGTTGAGTTGTTTATTCATCGTCCATTCACGAATGAATGATATGAAAAATGGTCTCAGCCCATGCGCGGCGAAAAACACATGGCTTTAAGTTGAAAACGCGATTGCGTTGAAAACTCTGCAGTGAGAGTACGGTGGCTCTCCCCTCAGTACTTGAAATAAATAAAAGAAATGTTCCGGTTAATTAATTTAATAATATTGCCATTAAAAATGATTTCAGCCTAACATGCCGGTACTGAGGGCCTCGCGGAGAGAGAGACTTACATTTCTGGTCTCGTTCAGGTGCTGAGATGAACTGGGGGGAGTTTGGGGTCGGCTTCTGCCTCCAGTAGCGAAAGCCGAAGCCAAGCGGCGAAAAGGTGAAACAGAACATAACACCGAAAAATGATTATGTGATGAAAAATTATATGAATTAAATTTAATATAAGAAAACACAATGACTTGCATAAATACACTTAGAAAAGTTGTTACATCATTTGATAAATGTTTGTATTGCACTTTTGATGATTTTATGTTTGTTGACATTATGTACACTAATGAACTACACTTTGTAGCAGTTTCTCTCTGGCCCACAAAACAGTAGGTGTGGTGCAGCTGGTGCGGTTGAAACGACTGCGGCAGTCAGAGTAGACACAAAGAAACTCGTGAACGCGTAGTTCACGTCAGGGTGCGTGATCTAAGTAATCAGCAAATCGCTCCATCATCCAAATATAGCTAAGACATACTTTCNTTCTTTCTCGTAAATTGTATACTTTCTTTCTGCACCCGTTATCAGTTTACTAGCATATGCAACTGGCACATATAACCCATTTTACTTTTGGTTTAACATCGCATTTAAAGCGATAGAACTTGCATCACAATGCAAAAAAAATCTTGTTCAAAATTTGGCAGATGCAAAACAGGAGGGGTTGTCAAACATCCCTTCAACTTTTGAAAAGCCTGCTATTGTTCTTTTTCCCATACAAATTCTATCCCCCTCCGTTTTAACTTATTTAAAGGGTCCATTTACTATGGAATATTTTTAATAAATTTATTACAAAAAGCAACCATCCATAAAAAAAGTTTTACCCACGTAAATTTTTTGACCGTGGAAAATTTATAATTGTCTTAAGTTTATCTGGGCCCGTACGCAAACTGCTTTCTGAAATTATGAAACCCAGGTAACGAACATGATGCTCGGCCAAACTTGCAAACTGCTTTCTGAAATTATGAAACCCAAGTAACGAACATGATGCTCGGCCCAACTTATTTTATCTGGATTCACAGTCAATCCAGCATCTTATAAAGCCTCGAAAACCATATATATGTGTTTTAAATGGTATTCTAATGCGGAATCATAAATGCACATGTCGTCAATTTACATGAAAACCAAATCATAAGGATATTTACTTAATAAATTATTTAACACACATGACATTTCTTGAGGCCCTACATTTACACCCATCGGGGAGCGTGTCCACTGAAATAATCCCCAAGGTGTACAAAAGGCAGGGGGTTTCCTAGACTGAGCGTGCAATTCACACTGGAAAAAGGCTGAATTTAAGTCCAAAATGGTAAAGTATTTTGCCTTACTTAAATGTTGAAATACTTTCTCCATTGCTGGCATAAGGTAAGCATCAACATACAATTTTTTATTTATTTTGCAGTAATCACAAATAAGATGGTATTGACCCAGGGTTTTTGACAGTAAAAATGATAGACTGGCATACACACTTTTTGACATCTCAATAATTCCCTATTCCTGCAAAACTGATACTATCTGCTCAAAAATTTTCAATTTTGGTGCAACATCCCGAAAGGGAATAGAAACCACTGGTTTATTATCTTTCAAATTTAAACGAACCAGAACTTGTGAACAATGCCTTAACTTACCTCTTATAACATCACTAAATTCAGCTTTCATTTTCTTATTTCTTATTAAACTCCATCATTATGTTCAACAGGAGTATCAGAAGTAAAACTAAAAGTTAAACACCTTTTTCCTACATCAATACACGCCTGTGTTTTTCCCAAAAATTCCAGCCCTAATATAACATCATTAGACAATTTTTTCTAATAAACGAGATTGTAATTTCAATCTTTATTTTTACGACAACAAAGGCATTCGAACGAATCAAACCTCCATCGGCCAGTAAAAAAAACTACATTCCCCCCTTTTTTTTTTCACATTAGTTCCCACAGGATTTTCTCGCATTATCGTATTACAAAACTCGTGACTCATAAGTGACACGGAAGCACACGAATCAATTAAAGATGATACTTCAAGGGTACATATTATTACTGTAACANAACTCCGTCATTATGTTCAACAGGAGTATCAGAAGTAAAACTAAAAGTTAAACACCTTTTTCCTACATCAATACACACCTGTGTTTTTCTCAAAAATTCCAGCCCTAATATAACATCATTAGACAATTTTTTCTAATGAACGAGATTGTAATTTCAATCTTTATTTTTACGACAACAAAGGCATTCGAACGAATCAAACCTCCATCGGCCAGTAAAAAAAACTACATTCCCCCCTTTTTTTTCACATCAGTTCCCACAGGATTTTCTCGCATTATCGTATTACAAAACTCATGACTCATAAGTGACACGGAAGCACACGAATCAATTAAAGATGATACTTCAAGGGTACATATTATTACTGTAACAAAAAGCAAACTTTCCCTTAGCCGAAATACATTATTTACACAACTATTCCAAAAGGTTTTTTCTGTAAAGGTGGACATGCGGCGTGGCAAACGGCCTGGAGGGCAGGAATCTGCCCTGTGTCAAAGGAATAAGAACTCTGAACATTCTGACAAGGATAAGGAAATCAAACAAGATATTTTCAATAGTTAATGTTTTCATCTTTTAAATATTATGCTAATGAGGTAAAAAAAAATTTTTGTAATTTACCTCGCGGAGTGGTTATCGCTCGTGCTGGCTACGGGAGTCTGATTTAGCAGGTTGTAGGCACTGCGCATGTGTTGTATCTGATGGTACCTTCCTAATTTGTCTTATAACTTCATTACAATAGACTAATGTAGTTACCAGAACATTGCGTTTTCTGAGTATAGTGTCCCCCGCATTCGAAGCACCACTCTGTCAGCTTATTTTAGACCCTGGAGGTGTTAATTTTCTGGAAGTTTATTTTCACACCATTTTTGGCCTTTTACAGTTACCACTGCCTGCAGGCCTTGTGAGCCAGACCTGTTTTAAGTGTTAAATATTTGTATGCAGGTGTATGCACAATTACATAATACAACTTATTACTGAATTTATGGACTTTTCGTTTAATTGTCTAGTAGTGTTGAACTTCGGGCCCTGGCCCTATCCAGGAACTCTTTACCACCTAGTCGAGGCATAGAATATTAATATTTTGAACTGAAATGGAGAACCGCTCACTAGAATGCCTGAATAACCCACTTACATCCGCATCTTCCTTGGACTTGGTGATATTTGTATAAGAGGACACAGTCATGTGGTCGTGCGGCCCTCAATCCTTAGAGCAGAGATCTCGTACTCACTCAGTGATCTGGTGCCCATTACTTAGACACACTATCATTAACTCCGAACACCGCCTGTGTTACCTTTCTCTACTGCTCAGGCCACGCTAAAAGGTTACACCTTTATATTGGTTTAAAATATATTTTATTCCTTGTTTTCATTAATATAATCCCTTAAAACGTAACTTACAAGAATGTTGCAGATTTTCATCTCGTTATGTTTCCTCAATCAATCAAGAAACAAAAGACAAATTAAAAATGTGTGTGTGTTTATTTGCACTTTACCAGTTAGACCTCTTCAAAAGCTGGTGATTTTGTGTTATACACACCTGCCTGTGTGGCTGCACAAGGATAAAAAAAAACTACAATTTTAATAGCCGTGATGTCGCATCCGAGTGAAAGAAGCAACAATTCTGGAGTTTTGCTTGTTTTTGTAGTTGAAAGAAACGAACCTGCTATTAGTTCCACAGACTAACGATGAGGTAGACCGATTATCCATCTTCTGGGCATGTACCCAACNTTCATCTTTTGGGCATGTACCCAACATTGACCTACCTGAAAGCAACACAACTGTCAAAGTCACATGGTCCGCAGTGAGGAACTTGTTTGTTTTGTATCTTAATTTTATAATGACAAGCACTACTGTATCAATAAAATACCTCTACCAACTTTAATTTAATCTAGCTGCATTACAAATTTGTTACAAGAAATTGCTTAATTTACTAGAGTAAACATTTATACATTGCCACCTTTTCATAACATAAAAATTACTGTTCATTACACTGCAGTCAGATATATGAATTTCCGCTTTAGGCCTACACATTGTTCCTCGCCATAATGAGTGAATCTCTTGCATGATCCCTAGAATTATTACTTGTTAATTTTGGGAAGGGGAGAGCATGTAAAAAATCACCTTGGTATATTAGTCAGTTTTTTAGGGCGTGTATCCGAAATATTTATGGTCTTGTTTGGAAAGTGTTTTTTGTGTTTTGTTTTTGTTGTCGGTGGGCGGTGAGAGGTGGGGCTGTTATTGGTGGCAGGTGTTGAATGCACAATCGATATGGTCTCAGCGATGTTATATATGTTAAACTTTTTTTGCACGTTTATGTGTATTGTTTACTCGTACCTCTATGGACACCAGTATTTGCTTGACAAATGAATGGCGCCATCAAGAAATCTGTAAATAGTGCCTGGTAAACGATGTGGAGAATTTCATACCATAATAGTACTTAACAAGTTTGTTTGTGTATTGTCGCTAAATGATAATAATTAAGATATAAAGTGATTTTTTGTAAATTTAACATACAATGATAGTGTGTTCCATTCTTTTTTCGCGTCTGGCAAGTAATGCAATAACCACAAAAGGTCTATTGCGAAGGACGTTAAACAAAGTATTTGGAAAGTATCTGCTTCTAACAAATACTGTTACTTCTGGCATTCTGATGGCAGGAGGGGATTTAATACAGCAAAAGATTGAAATGTATCATATGGTTGACAAAAGCATTTTGGACTGGAAACGAACAGGTTAGTTTTTATTTTATGAATATTTATTCGTTCGAATGCTCCCGGAGCTTTGGCTCATAATTGGGTGTTGGGTAATTATTCAGAATAGGGGCTTTTCTGTAAAAAAAAAACTCTGAAGGTAATTATTAAGTTTAGGGGCTTTTCTGCAAAACTCAAGAAAAATTCAAAATTATAATATATTTCTATTCTACTAATCACGTAGAACACGAATATACTAGTAGCGTAGCTTTAAAATAAGTACAACACATTTTAAAAAATTGAACAGAATTGCTAAATGAGCAGTATAGCCAGTTTGTTTACGTTTCTGAGAGAAACGTCCTAGACCAACAAAAGTTGCATTAATGGGTTCTGCACAGCTTATCTAGTTCATATTCAAGAGGGCGTAATGTTAAAATAAGTAGAACATATTTTTAAAACTTGCGAAATATGTTTGTTTACGTCTATTAACGTCAGAGGAATTATACCAGTCCCCTACCTAGGTGAGTCAATTTACCTTATTTTGTTGTGTTTTATGGTTCCTTTAAATCCCTACAATCCTACATTCGTAAATTAGTGTAAAACCCAAACAGCCTAGGTTAGTGTAAAACCATACTATCCTAGGTTAGTGTAAAACCCTACAATCCTAGGTTAGTGTAAAATCCAAAANTAAAAACTTGCGAAATATGTTTGTTTGCGTCTATTAACGTCAGAGGAATTATACCAGTCCCCTACCTAGGTGAGTCAATTTACCTTATTTTGTTGTGTTTTATGGTTCCTTTAAATCCCTACATTTGTAAATTAGTGTAAAACCCAAACATCCTAGGTTAGTGTAAAACCATACTATCCTAGGTTAGTGTAAAACCCTACAATCCTAGGTTAGTGTAAAATCCAAAAAAACTTATGTTAGTGTAAAACCCAACAATCCTAGGTTGGTGTAAAACCCAACAATCCTGGGTTAGTTTAAAAATGTAAAATAGTGATTCACCCATCGTGGGGTAGGTTCTGTTAGTTTAGGTAAGCACATATTACGAAATTAGGCAGACGTTAATGCCCCTAGTATATTCGTGTTCTATGTGATTAGTAGGGTAAAAATATATCATAATTTTGAATTTTTTTTTTTTTTTTTCCCCCCAGAAAATCTTTTAAACTTAATTATTACTGTTGGGTTTTAAACTAACCTAGGATTGTAGGGTGTTAATCTAACCTAGGATAGTAGGGTTTTTAACTAACCTCGGATTTTAGGGTTTTAAACTAATATACGAATTTAGTTAAATCTAGGATGTTACGGATTTAAAGGATTCGTAAAACACATGGAAGAATATCAATTAACTCACCTAGGTAGTGGCGAGTACATTTCGTCTGTCCTCGGCCAATTCAACTGTTGTACACCTTACATCACTCGACGAAACAAGTATCACCCGCCACATAGGTGAATATTATGCACAGAAGCACATGTTCATAGGCAAAAATACGCACAGAAGCACTCGTTATTGCACTCTCAGTTTTTTAATCGGTCAGATTCGGACGTTAGAAGTCGCGCCCGCAACAACACAACCGCACTGTTTCGCATCTGAACTGCAACTGAAATTCGATGATGATGACGTATAGAAGAACATTACGATGACGTCAACGACCTACAGCCAATAAGGCGACTGCACAATGCCGAAAATCACCAAATATTAAGCGTCTGATGTAAAAAAAGCGGCTCACCGCTCGTACTATTAACAATTTTATTTAATACGTTCTATTTATTTTAACATTACGCCCTCCCGAATATCCGTGGCCGGTAGGTAGCGTGGGAAACAGTGATGCCAGCCATTAAACATGGCGACCGACGTAAACATAGGGGCCGGAATGCTCGTACTTTTGACGAATTTTTTAAATATGTTCTACTTGTTTTAACATCAAGCCCTCTTCAATACTTTCGTTGGTCTAGGACGTTTCCTTCAGAAAAGCTGTGACAGTAGATAATTACCGTACAAAAACACCTCAATTTAACATTTGTCCACCTAATTTTGTAATATGTGCCCATCTAACCTAACTGAACCTAACCCCACAATGAGAGAATCACTATTTTACATTTTTAATCTAACCTACGATTTTAGTCTAATCTAGGATTTAAGGGTTTTAAAGTAACAGTAAAACACACCGGAAGTATATGAATTAACTCACCTAGGTAGGCGGCGGGTACAATTTCACTGTCCTCGACCAATTCAATTGTCGTGCACTTAACCTCACTCGAAAAAACACCATGATCTACTAAAACGTCCAAGTGACACCCGCCACATAGCCGAATATTACAAACCTTCTCACTGTCGGATTTGGACGTGCGAAACACACACACACACACCTCTCTCCAGGAACTGCACTGTCTCGCATCTAAACTGCAACTTACCTACGGTGTGATGTCTACACATCCACAACCAATAAGGTGACGGCATGATGCACATTTGTTCACGTAACTTAAGCATTACTTCACCAAACATCATGGCATCTGACGTAAACAAAGTGGCCAAACTCCTCATAATTTAATTAATTTTATTTAGTACTTTCTACTTATTTTACCATTACGCCCTCCTCAGTATTAAAAATGTAAGCTGTGCAGAACCTATTTATGTTACTTTTGTGGGTTTACTATGTATCCTTCAGAAAAGCAGCTATTCTATTTAATTATAGTTTTTTTTTTTACATTCAATGATATATGGACACTGTCACACTCCATTTGCGTGTGTATCTTTACCAAGTACTTTTGCATAGTTATTTTTGTTGTAATGCTATATTGCTGAAGTACATTTGCAAGACATGCATTCTGATTTTGAGCATAACCACCATTACTGTAAAATATTTTTAGTTTGTTTTTTTCATCCTCTTCAATTTCAGTGACCAAATAATCTACAATGGATTGATGAAGGAACTAATTATTTCACTGCCCGTACATCCATTGTAAATGTGCAACATCTTCCTTATTCCTTTTTGTCATTATTTTTTTTATGTCGTGCGCTTTTCTTTTTTTACTTGATGGGCTTCATATTCTTCTTTTGTAGTATTGTGCAGTTTGTAGGAGAGGCAAAGGTCACATTCATCCTTCTTTGGTTTGAAAATTTAAATATTATGTTTCTTTATCTGCTGCACAAACAAGTAACTTCCAGCAATAGATATGATGTGTGAGTGAAGAGATTTGGGCTGCTCTTAACAGCAAGGTCTTGAGAGCAGAAATAAATGTGACGTTTTGTTTTTTGCAATCCACTTTGGAAACTTTATACACTTCGCTGAATGATGAAAAATGAGGTTCCAAGTAAAGTTTTGTTGATGATGGTGATCTGCAGTAATGTTGACCAATCAAATGAACCGTGAAGTCTGTTTACCATATCTTCATAAATGTTCAATGTGAGCACCAAAAGTGGCCTGAACGACATCTACGCGATAATCAAACTTGTTCCACACTCTTATCAGCATGTCCGGTGTTACAGTTTGGATGGCGTCCGTAATTCTAGTTTTGAGGTCATCAATGTTAGCTGGCAATGGTGGACGAAACACTTGATCCTTTATGTACCCCCATAGAAAAAAATCACACAGGGTAAGATCCGGGCTTCTTGGGGGCNAAATATACCACTTTCTGGAGTTTTTTTTATTATTTTCAGAAAAGCCCCTAAACTAGAAAATTACCATAAAAAATATTGAAGTACAAGCAACTTAGCTTTTGATGAAGGAACTAATTATTTCACTGCCCGTACATCCATTGTAAATGTGCAACATCTTCCTTCTTCCTTTTTGTCATTATTTTTTTTATGTTGTGCACTTTTCTTTTTTTACTTGATGGGCTTCATATTCTTCTTTTGTAGTATTGTGCAGTTTGTAGGAGAGGCAAAGGTCACATTCATCCTTCTTTGGTTTGAAAATTTAAATATTATGTTTCTTTATCTGCTGCACAAACAAGTAACTTCCAGCAATAGATATGATGTGCGAGTGAAGAGATTTGGGCGGCTCTTAACAGCAAGGTCTTGAGAGCAGAAATAAATGTGACGTTTTGTTTTTTGCAATCCACTTTGGAAACTTTATACACTTAGCTGAATGATGAAAAATGAGGTTCCAAGTAAAGTTTTGTTGATGATGGTGATCTGCAGTAATGTTGACCAATCAAATGAACCGTGAAGTCTGTTTACCATATCTTCATAAATGTTCAATGTGAGCACCAAAAGCGGCCTGAACGACATCTACGCTATAATCAAACTTGTTCCACACTCTTATCAGCATGTCCGGTGTTACAGTTTGGATGGCGTCCGTAATTCTAGTTTTGAGGTCATCAATGTTAGCTGGCAATGGTGGACGAAACACTTGATCCTTTATGTACCCCCATAGAAAAAATCACACAGGGTAAGATCCGGGCTTCTTGGGGGCCAGTGATAAAGAGCCTGGTCACCAGCTGCTCCTCGACCAATCCAGCGTTGCGGCAACGTCTCGTTCAGGTATCCGCGAACAGCTAGGTGCCAATGGGGTGGTGCACCATCCTGCTGGAAAATGAAGTCCCCCACCAACGGCAGACGCTCCCAGTGTCATCTCTCGGCACTTAAAGGAAACATCAGACATTCCCCTTTGCATTGACGTGTCGAATGCGAGCTNAACGGCAGACGCTCCCAGTGTCATCTCTCGGCACTTAAAGGAAACATCAGACATTCCCCTTTGCATTGACGTGTCGAATGCGAGCTCGCTACCCCCTGACCACCTCAAACAGAGAGTTACGAACACCATCCAAACCGTAACACCGGACATGCTGACAAGAGCGTGGAACAAGTNGACCACCTCAAACAGAGAGTTACGAACACCATCCAAACCGTAACACCGGACATGCTGACAAGAGCGTGGAACAAGTTTGATTATCGCATAGATGTCGTTCGGGCTGCTTATGGTGGTAACATTGAACATTTATGAATGTATGGTAAACAAACTTCACGGTTCCACGTTTCATTTGATTGGTCAATCAAGGTTGTAGGTAGTTTGGTTTTGATAGTATAGACCTTCAAATTTGGGGTATTCTTTTATACTCATCCTGTATTATTCTCAGATGGGTTATGGAAGACTATGATTTCATAGATTATCTTGTTTCTCCTTAACTTGAATTATCTAGTTTTTTAATTAAACTTCTTGTATTAAGGTGAAACAATTTAAAATTCAATCCAGTGGCATTATCATACAATGTCAGATAGTTCTTAAATTAACCACAATTTATTTCTTAATTTCAATTTTTCATGCTTACNTGGCATTATCATACAATGTCAGATAGTTCTTAAATTAACCACAATTTATTTCTTAATTTCAATTTTTCATGCTTACAAATGAGTTCTATAATTTAAAAAGAAAGAAAGAAAAAATAATTTACACCAATAGTCACAGTATTGACTTGGTAGACTTTGTAATCTCTCCAGCAGGGTTCCTTACCACTCCAAATTTCNTTACACCAATAGTCACAGTATTGACTTGGTAGACTTTGTAATCTCTCCAGCAGGGTTCCTTACCACTCCAAATTTCTTTTCCAGCTCTTTTAGCTGTTTCGGGTTGTGAATCTTACAGCTGGGCCGTCTTGTTTCTCCCATGTGTAGATTTGGCAGTCTCTTGTCCATGTTACAGCTATGTGCATGTTCCTCCTCAGGCCTTGGGTTCGTTTAGTTAGAACTTTGTTGGCCTGTGTAAAGTAATCATTCAAGTACACAGGAAGATTTTCACTCATTCCTAGGTTCAGTATTGACAATAGTTTTTTTTTTTTTTTGTTAATTTTGCATCCATCTTTCTTACAGCGGTTAACAAATTGAACCATGATCGGTGCATCCTTACATCTTGCATTGGTTGGAAGACAGTGTCTGAGTTATTGAGTGGTAAATCCAATGCCTGAGCCACCTTTATTACCACACTATGAACATCTTCATTCAGTTTACATGGAACACTATTTATTATTCGGTTATTCCTCCTCTGGTACTGCTATATATTGTGTAGTTCCCTATCGTACTGTCCCAACTTTTCCATAGCTTGAATTTTTAGTTGTTTGATCTCATACAGTTCTTTCCTCATGCTGTCATAGTTGCTGTTCATTAATTCTGCTACTCTTTTCACTCTCTCTTTCTAATTTTTCAACTCCAATATGGTATTCTGTAACTGTTGTAAACTCATGCCCGCCACGCAATCGTCATGTTCACATAACCATTTTTTTTTCCCCCCCTCATTTGTAGTAGGATTGTCGTAAACTGTTTTTGTCATTTTCACACAGTTCTTGTGATACCACCTGTTACACTTATTGTCACAAATATACCTTTTCCAGTGTTCTTTACTCGTTTCCCTCACATCTCACACGTGCTTGCACATGGTCGACCATTTTTTATAAAACAAAAGTTTGTTCCAATGAGTTACAAACAACTTGTTAGAAACTGCAAAGTAAAGAAGTATGGAAAAAAGGGCAAATACATACCATGCAAGAAGAAAAAANCAAACAACTTGTTAGAAACTGCAAAGTAAAGAAGTATGGAAAAAAGGGCAAATACATACCATGCAAGAAGAAAAAACTGTTAACCATTACAATACACTTCAGCTTTATCTAAACAATTACTTTGAATTAGCAATACTATATTTGANGAAAAAACTGTTAACCATTACAATACACTTCAGCTTTATCTAAACAATTACTTTGAATTAGCAATACTATATTTGAGCACGTACATAACAAAAAGTCTATTTTAAACAAACCTATAGGTTTATCTTAGGTTAACATTGCACTAAATTATTCACTATTTTGAAATGTAGATAAGTGTACATCATACTGGAATTGATAGGGTCTATCTAATACACAGCTTGAAAGAACATTACATGGTGACAGGTCTCATCTTTGGATGTCATACCTTTATTAGACACCTGTGGTACACTGAAGAGCCAAAAAAAACTGGTACACCTGCCTAATATCGTGTAGGGCCCTCACGAGCACGCAGAAGTGCCGCAAGATGACGTGGCATGGACTCGACTAATGTCTGAATGTATGCAGGAGGCATTGAAATCTGTGCCAATTTGAGAAAGGGTTGCACGTCTGTCACGTTTAATGATGCTCGTCAGTCGTCGTTTGTCCCGTTCGTTCACAATATTTTTCCGGCCGCAGCGATGTAGAAGATTTGATGTTTTACCGGATTCCCGAAATTCACGGTACACTCGTGAAATGGTCGTACACAAAAATCCAAATTTTATCGCTACCTCGGAGATGCTATGTCCCATCTCTCGTGTGCCGACTATAACACCACTTTCAAACTCGCTTAAATCTTGATAACCCGCCATTGTAGCAGCAGTAACTGATCTAGCAACTTTGCCAGACGTTTGTTGTCTTATATAGGCACTGTCGACCGCATTGCGTTACTCTGGTTGGTTCCATACCTCTGTTATTTGCATACACACGCCTATACCAGTTTTTTTTTTGGCTCTTCAGTGTATTTCTACAAGTCCTCGTAATCAAATATCATTAACTAAAACTATAGAGAGTCTGCAAACATAATATTTCCCTTTCTTTTTAAAAAAAATATTTACCCTACTCACAAATAATCATCTAAACCTATGCTGAGACTTTCACCCAACAAAATAAAATTAGCTTAGTGCTAATTTTCCCATACACTCCAAATTCTCAACCATGGTTTATCAAGCCTGACCAAAAAAACAGACAAAGACAAGATTGATTATAATTTCCACTAAATCAGTTATCTCTGTCTTCCGCCTGAACAGATGCTTAAACATCCACATTTGACACTACATACATTGCATGGTTTTGCCTTTTTTCATCTTTTCTAAGAGTTTGATTAATTATTGTATTGAAGACCCTGCTACCACTGATGGAGAAGATACAGCTTTTGGCTGTACCCCATGTCTTCTTTGTTTCATCTGCTGTGTACACTTCCACATTAGTAACAAGATAAATACAAAACACGACAGTAAGAAGACAGCACCCATCTCTGGGACATAAATGGTATTGTTATTTATTGCGGTAACCTGGTGAAACTATCCTATTCCTAAAAGGTATGGGTTGCACACCATAACAAACATGAACAGAACAGATACGGGAGTTAACAGAATGGTTGTGAAGTGTCTTACCCAAAAACTGGATGATGCCAATAGGCTCTTCAACACCACAGGAACAGCCCTATCCATGGCTCGTGTCACCAACACACTTATATGTGGGGCCAAACTGGGCCACTCAGGCTCCAGGCAGTCGTCAAATGAGGGGAAAATGTTCTGCATGGAGGTGGGATAAGGTTAAAACCTGAACTTTTGTACCTTTGACCAAGCAGCTAGGATCACATTAATCATAGTAAATTTAGTCTTTGTCCGGAAATCACACCGGTAAATCTCATCAATAATTCTGTCCTCTAGTAGGAAGAGCTGGCAGTTGCANTAGTCTTTGTCCGGAAATCACACCGGTAAATCTCATCAATAATTCTGTCCTCTAGTAGGAAGAGCTGGCAGTTGCACGGCACTGCAATGTCTGTTTCTCCAGGTTGATCATTTGTACTTACTGCCTAGGTTTCATTTGGACTTTACACATATCTTTCATACAAAATTCCTACAGTTTTAGTGATAAAAAATATTTTTCAAGACTTCAGTACTGTCATGGGCAGGCAGTAGAGGTGAGGATAGCGCCTTGGTTGGACCACAGTGCATCTTAATTTGAGGATCTCATTGACAGTGTAGAAGGGCGCTATAGGTGCACAACTGCACCAGCCTTGGGGGTTTGTGTCTGGCCAGTTGTGTTGGCTGGAGGTGCCTGCCTGCANTAGTCTTTGTCCGGAAATCACACCGGTAAATCTCATCAATAATTCTGTCCTCTAGTAGGAAGAGCTGGCAGTTGCATGGCACTGCAATGTCTGTTTCTCCAGGTTGATCATTTGTACTTACTGCCTAGGTTTCATTTGGACTTTACACATATCTTTCATACAAAATTCCTACAGTTTTAGTGATAAAAAATATTTTTCAAGACTCCAGTACTGTCATGGGCAGGCAGTAGAGGTGAGGATAGCGCCTTGGTTGGACCACAGTGCATCTTAATTTGAGGATCTCATTGACAGTGTAGAAGGGCACTATAGGTGCACAACTGCACCAGCCTTGGGGGTTTGTGTCTGGCCAGTTGTGTTGGCTGGAGGTGCCTGCCTGCANACTATAGGTGCACAACTGCACCAGCCTTGGGGGTTTGTGTCTGGCCAGTTGTGTTGGCTGGAGGTGCCTGCCTGCACTGGTTGAATGTACCTCAATTATGTGAGGGTATACCTGACCGTGGAAATAAGGCTCCCTGTGCTGTGGATATTGCCTCAACCGTTGCAGCTGCTATCAGCGTGCCATTCTTTAAGTATTCTCATGTTTTGCAATTCGTAGTCTAATAATTACAACACATTATTTTTCTCATTCAGTCATATTATACTGCTTTCAGAATAGCGGTTTTTCTGTAAAAAAAAAACCAGAAAATGGTACATTTCCACTTTGCTAACTACGCAGAACACGAATATACTAGGGGCATTAACGTATGACTAATTTTGTAATATGTGCCCACCTAACCCTACGATGGGTGAACCACTATTTTACATTTTAAAACTAACCTAGGATTGTTGGGCTTTAAACTGACCTACGAATTTAGGATTTTAGGGATTTAAAGGAACCATAAAACACACTGGAAGAATATGAATTAACTCACCTAGGTAGGTGGCGGGTACAATTCCTCTGTCCTCTGCCAATTCAACAGTTGTACACCTTACCTCACTCGACGAAACACCATGATCTACTAAAACGTCCAAGTAACACCCACCACATAAGCGAATATTACACACAGAAGCACTCGTTCTTNCAGTTGTACACCTTACCTCACTCGACGAAACACCATGATCTACTAAAACGTCCAAGTAACACCCACCACATAAGCGAATATTACACACAGAAGCACTCGTTCTTGCACTCTCCGTTTTTAAATTGGTCGGATTCGGATGTCACACCTCACGCCCGCAACGACAAAACCGCACTGCCTCACATTCCATCTGCCTCAAAAAATTCTGTGGCAATGACGTTTAACGCCATTACGATGATGTCTCAAGACCCCACAGCCAATAAGGTAATGGCACGAATCATGGCGTCCGACGTAAACAAAGCGGCGAAATGCTTATACTTTTAACTATTTTATTTTATACGTTCTACTTATTTTAACATTACGCCCTCCTGAGTATTAAGAAGGTAAGCCGTGCTGAACCCATTAATGCTACTTTTGTTGGTCTAAGACATTTCCTTCAGAAAAGTTGCTACTCTGGATAATTGTTGATTTTGGTTCAACTAAAATTTACAAGTTTGTTTTGATGTTATGTTTTATTAGTGTATTGAAAATGTTATTTTTCTTTTAGGTCGGATGTTTGCAGTTGGATTGGTCTCTGGACCACCGCAGCATGTATTTTACAAAATTTTAGACCACTTTGTCCCTCAGCAACATGCCTATGCTGTTACAAAGAAGATCTTACTGGATCAGTTTATTGCATCACCAGTGTGTATATTGATATTTTTTTTTGGACTGGGTTTTCTTGAAGGCCATAATTATAAGGAGGTCACCACAGAAGTTAAAGAGAAGTTTATTACAGTTTATTTGGTAAGGTTTATTTTCTTTTTAAAATAATACATAATTNCACCACAGAAGTTAAAGAGAAGTTTATTACAGTTTATTTGGTAAGGTTTATTTTCTTTTTAAAATAATACATAATTATTTAAATATAGGCTAGACACTGACTAGGTAAATTTTTTGTGATAAATATACTGTAGGTAAGTATTGCAGTTTTAATTTTTCCATTTTATCCTATTCTTATCAGATTACAAAATTTTAAAGTACTAATTTGTATATTTCTTTCACCATTATACTTGAAAAGGCATGTTTTTGCTTTTTGTGTACACTGTTGATTTGTTTTCTTCTATACTATTTTACCCAGTAAAATTTTGACTGCGGGATGCCTGACAGGCATCTCTAGTTAGTATTTGCTGCATTATGGTAAGGCCAATTTTTGTGCAATGAATCTTTTTTTTCCCAGTAAGTCTATATAAAATTATTTTATTTTTTGTTTTATTCAGTGTTTTTGGTGCTAGAACAGATTTTTATGTTCTGAATTTAATATATTTCTTCTTTATAAAAATCTAATCCCCTTTTTATTAAAAAAAAAAAATACTCATGAAGGTGGGAAAATTCTTATGAGCTAATTGTCACCCGCTCCACGTAAAGCATTGTAAACATGACTGTTTATTTGAGGACTCCAGTTATAAGTAATAAATGTTGTGAATATTCGGGACAAGCACTAGTTCAACCATTGACCGCCAGAGGTCTTAGAGGTCTAGTGTGTGTCGGCTTGGCGCCCAGTCTGTGTTGTGTTGTGGTTACTACATAACCTCACTCTGTTCTTGTCTCGTGATATTAGTACATACGTCTTCTTATGTGTTGTGTTTTCTATCTTCTTCCCCATATCCAACAACAGGTTATGGGCCCAGTCTATCCGCAGTAAAAGTGTCAACAGTTTGTTCA
>NQII01000290.1:835023-872311 GCA_002778355.1 Clitarchus hookeri | reverse complement strand
AGAGGTCTAGTGTGTGTCGGCTTGGCGCCCAGTCTGTGTTGTGTTGTGGTTACTACATAACCTCACTCTGTTCTTGTCTCGTGATATTAGTACATACGTCTTCTTATGTGTTGTGTTTTCTATCTTCTTCCCCATATCCAACAACAATAAATTTGGTAAATGTGATGGTAACAGGATGTGCAGAGAACATTGTGCAAGATTCATAAACATTGCACGTTTCTCAGTTCTAATAGATTTGTTACGTTCTGTCACATCACTGCCATGTATTAGAAAAGCAGTAGGCTGAAGCACCCATTTGTAAAACTAATACTAATCTCCACCACTCAAGGCTCATGACAGCAAAATGTAAACAGACTCCCAAAGGTACTAAATAGCCTTTAAGTTTGTTAGCATTTTACAGTCTACTCCACCTTGTGTTTGAGCTGAATAAACATAACGTGATGTAACAGGTGTTGTAAATAAGCAACGTGTTTTGTTTGTCCCTGTGCTTCAAATGCAGTTTCTCATCAGTAATGCCTTTTATATAAGGCTACGGTGTATTTCAAATTGTGACAATGCTATGTCTGTTGTTAAAACAGAGTTTAAAATCTAATTGTGTTCTTCCATTGTTATAGGAGATTAGTAAGCTTAAAATATTTCAATTTTACACATAGACTTTAAGGCTCAGCATCACCGGCTATATTAGATTCCAAGTTTTGTAAAGTAAAATTTTAAAATAAATGCTGGTATAGAAGTTTAGCCATTTTTCTTATTTTGCAGTACAGAACATGAAATGCAAACTATCAATGTAAAATTTTGTCACAAATAGCATAATACACTAATTAAAAAAAAAAAAATGACCACTATGAACAAATTGCATGAGTACAACGAAGGTTGCCACACAGTATCGTCATGGCCCGACATGTGTCCCATTTGCGTTTAATGCAGTTTGCTTGCACAGATGTGCTACTAGGAGTCATATATGTCCTTCTATCTTGCATAGCTGCAAGACACAAAATAAGTCCTTACTAGCTGTGTGAGCAGCGTNGTACAGAACATGAAATGCAAACTATCAATGTAAAATTTTGTCACAAATAGCATAATACACTAATTAAAAAAAAAAATTGACCACTATGAACAAATTGCATGAGTACAACGAAGGTTGCCACACAGTATCGTCATGGCCCGACATGTGTCCCATTTGCGTTTAATGCAGTTTGCTTGCACAGATGTGCTACTCGGAGTCATATATGTCCTTCTATCTTGCATAGCTGCAAGACACAAAATAAGTCCTTACTAGCTGTGTGAGCAGCGTNCGGAGTCATATATGTCCTTCTATCTTGCATAGCTGCAAGACACAAAATAAGTCCTTACTAGCTGTGTGAGCAGCGTGAACCACAGAGCCAAGTTCAGTGAACACGCAGCATGCCCCGGCAGCACATTCCACTAGCCTTAGCTCAGTTGAATGAGTTTAAAACCTGCTGTCACAGGAAGATGAGAAATGTATTGATGACATGTAAATTTATTTTAATTGGTAAACGTATTGTGATTAAATTGCAGTAAACGCCAGATGATTCAGAATAGAATTTCCATGTAAAAATAAGCAGTTTAATGGATACTGCTTAACAAATCACAATAACAGAACAGAAATTGTAGCACGTAAACATAGAATCTGTGCAAATGGGTTGCTGTCATGTAATGAAATTCTTAATAACATACAGTATTTGTTTGCAAAATGGTTGCCCTTGCATAAGATTTGTGCCTGTATTTTAAAGCGTGAATATCTTAATTTTTATCAATTATAAATGTTTGCTTTCGCATGATGGTCACGTCATATAAATTTTCCAGTAAATACCTATTTTAAAATTTTGATAAAATAATAGACATACATAATTATTTAAATGATTCATTTTATGTACTGTCTCCATGCATGAGAATACACTGTGTTTTTGTATATTAGGTCATTCCTTGCGTCCTGTCCTCTTATCACTTCATATTCCGTGCTCCCTCTCTCTCTTCCCTGCACAGTCAAATGCTACTTCAATTACAATTTGGTGGGGAAATGGCGAAAGAGGAGAAGTGCTAGAAAAGCCTAATGTTGCACATTACTGTGTACTTTTCGTGGTAGAAAGACAGTAAAGTTTCCACAACAATTTTTTTTTGCATTAAAGTGCAAATTATAGAACAATGGCCGTACAGAAAAAGGTTTTTCTAGCGTATAGTGTGATCCTTTAGCTGCAAAACGTGTGTATATTATTATTTATTCTACAAACATGTTGCATAAACACATCATGACCAAAGTGCTCTAACTGAACACCGTAAATGGTAGCAGCTGACCGACAATGAGTGACTTTTACACTGGTCAGCAGTCACAAGTTACACTTTGTATTAAATTGAAACACTGCATTGGTATTTTAAATGAAAATATGTTAAAATATCCTAAGATTTATTGCACTTTTGAACTGTATGGACCTGCACTTAACTCGTTAACTGGCAGTCATCCCGGAAACATTTTTTTTCTATAAAACTCTCAACAACTATCTTCCCCTGTTACCCCCTCTGTTCGACACCTCATGTCACATAATGGGACCATCAAATGCNAAACTCTCAACAACTATCTTCCCCTGTTACCCCCTCTGTTCGACACCTCATGTCACATAATGGGACCATCAAATGCTAGCGCGGTTCACAAGGGCACATTTATAGTAAAGTTGTTTACATACAGAAACAAACGTTGCTAAGATTATTGTGTCTAGGTCTATAAAGTACAAACTATTAAGGGAAAGAAATACATTCTGATTAATGTGAGTGAATGAAGAGATTTGGGCAGCTCTGAACATTGAGGTCTTGAGAGCCGATGAGGGTGAAATGAGGTATGGAGCAGCGCCAAAATGTAAGGGCGGGTAAATGGGAGATAGCAGAGGAAACCTGCCGACCAACGGCATTGTCTGGCAAGATTCCCACATGCAAAAATCCGAGAGCGACCACGTCTGGAATCAAACTCGGTCCGCCTAGAGTCCGATTAAGTCGCAAAGCGGTTGACCCCTCCCTGGAAAACTGAGAGTTGACTGTTACATATGGAGNTCGCCTAGAGTCCGATTAAGTCGCAAAGCGGTTGACCCCTCCCTGGAAAACTGAGAGTTGACTGTTACATATGGAGATAACCCCTCAGGTTACAGTATGATCTAAAGAGTTGAAAAGATTTTATCTGTTGGTTTACTGCTATAGCAGCAATCTCCTTTATTGTTTGCACTCTGTTACCCCTGCCATCCACTTTTGGATTGCATTGCAGATTATTTGCATATTTTGTAGCACTCTGTGCTCATTTAGCATATGTAGCAAAGATATTACAAAATACTCTCTTAGGTGCCCTTACAACTGAATCACTTTTAAGGTGGCACTCCACTTTCTATGCACCTAGAAATATTTGCATGCATCCTATCCTCCTTGTACACTCATCTACATGGAAGTTTCTTTATTAGTCTAAACGAATATGCTGTCCGATAGTTATAACACCAAAATTATAATATTCCTGGAAGATGATTGCTATCTTCACTTTTGTCTTGAATCCACACCATGCTGATAAGTAACATTTGTTATGTCCACGAATACATTCTTCTGCACAAGCGTACATTTTTACTTAAATACACGTTATCTTGTGCCTATGCCAATTTTCTTTTATGTTTTTCAATTCTGCAGTAGTTCTCTTTTTCATGATTTATTTTTACATGTGGTACTGTTGCTATCACTAATATCCAATTTATTTTCAACATTGAGCTCAGAATTACTTTCTACATCAGTCATGGTTGATTCAGTGGCGGATTTACCAGCAGGCTGAGTAGGCTGGAGCCTAGGGCGGCAAATTTGGGGCCAAATTTTTTTTTATGTCTTACAGAAATTAAAAAGAATCATATTTATATACCTAAATGTTATTAGGTCCACACAAACAATTCAACATGTGATATGTTTGACCACTTAGATAAATTTTTCTACAATTTGCGTAGTCACGTTTGGTTGCGGCGCGGGAACGAGTGACATGACCGTTCGCTAAGTGTGTCTGGCCGAATTGACTGCACGGCGCGGCCGCGGTGGGAGCCGAAGTGGGGTGGTGGCATTGAGTTAGAGAGAGATAGGTATAGAGCGGCAGCCGGCAATACAAACGGGGAAGGCCCGTCCCGTATTTCCTTTTTCTGGTTGTGTGCTGTAATTTTTCAAAGTGTTTCGTGGATTGAATGAATAATTGCATATCATAATATCACCGCTGCGTAGAAACTTATAGTAGGTAAGTAATCATAATATATTACAATAAATCATCCGTAACAAATCAGTAAGACGTAATTTAACTTGATAAATAGCTGTTTCGGAAGCTATGCAAAGAAGTTTCATTTTTTTTGTTACATCATACTTAAATAAATTTATTGTACTTATGTTAGGAAATTATTCAATGTTTGAAGTCTGAACAAAGGATGTACGAGAAATAAAACTCCCAATGTAATCTTTTTTATTTCAGTTCTTGGAATCCAAGAAATTGTTAGAATGAGTGATGGGAGAAAGCGACTTAGTGGAGCTGAGTATAAAAAAAAAGGCGAAAATGAAAAAAAAAAAAACAGATTATCCTTAAAACGAAAAAAAAATTGGCAGTTTTTTAAAAATTGAAAGTGGAAGTAGTGTTGAAAGACCAGGAACTTCAACAACATGCACTGACACAATACAATCTGGAAAAGATGAAACAGATTTGAACTCTGCGGTCCAGCAACAACAGTCATCTGTTGAACCATCCACTTTTGAAAAAAAAACGGATATTTATGTTTTTTACGTAGAGGCGGTAGAGGAATCATCAATAAGTATAACAATTGAAGATGCGTATCAGAATCAGACGTTAAGTAATGACCAAATGCAAACAACAGTAAATCTAAACAAAGATCCAGCTTTATGGGAAACCAACGATACCTTAAGGGAGATTATCACAAGGTACGGCTTCGATCAAAACAAGTCTTGTGAATTCTCTAAAAGTGAAAAAATATATGCTGATCAGCGTCGTATCTTGCTAGTGAGTATCTTCCAAAGAAACATGAAAAATAATTATGTGAATGACCGAAATTGGCTCGTTTATTCTGAAAGTAAAATATCTGTATATTGCGCGCCCTGTTTGGCATTCGGTCCATTGGAGAATAAGACTCAGTTTGAGAACAAAGGATTTAATGACTGGAAAAATTCAGAACACAGAGTAGCTCAGCATGAAAACTCTGCGCGTCATAAATCTAGTATCCTTAGTTTGAAAGTTAGAAGTGAGATTGATGGCCGACTCGATAATTTACTGCATGTCCAGATTGATGAAGAAATTACTTATTGGAGAAACGTTCTGAAGAGGGTTGTTGCCGTAGTGAAGCGACTGTGTTCAAGAGGCCTCGCTTTCAGAGGAAAAAATGAAAAGTTCGGTGATCCGCATAACGGAAATTATTGTACGTATTTGGAACTGTTAGCTAAATTTGATCCTTTTTTAGCCAGTCATATTGAACGATTTGGGAATCAAGGATCTGGAAGTACCAGTTACTTATCAAAGTCTGTTTGCGATGAGTTTATTCTCTTGATGGGTCATAAAGTCTTAAAACACATTGGAGTCGTGATAAGAAGGGCAAAATATTTTTCCTTAATCATCTATTCAACACCAGATATAGCATACGTGGACCAACTTACCTTCGTCATTAGATACGTTTTGGAAACAGGCAAACCGTGTGAAAGATTTCTCAAGTTTTTGCCCTCAGTGGGACATAAAGCTGAAGAAATGTTTTCTGCCATTATTTCGGAACTCAAAACACTGGGCATAAATATTGAAGACTGTCGTGGACAATCATATGATAATGCCGCGAACATGTCTGGTGTGTACAATGGCTTACAGGCTCAAATTCAAAGCCAAGCACCTTTTGCTTTTTTCGTTCCTTGCTCTGCCCACTCTTTAAATTTAGTGGCAACTGCGGCTGCTGAATCTTGCACAGAAGCTTGTCGCTTCTTCATGTTGCTTCAAGAAATCTAGGTTTTTTTTTGTAAGTTCAACACAGCGCTGGCAAAAATTAATGACTGAAATCGGGAAAGGGAAAACGCTAAAGAGAGTAAATCTGACACGTTGGTCAGCTAGAGAGGACGCATGTAAAAGTTTGAGAGATTGTTGGCACAAAATCCTTAAAACTTTGGAATCAGTCAAGGATGATTGTACCGAAAAGCCTGTAACGCGAAACGAAGCAACGGGAATACCTTTGAATTTAGAAAAACTAAAAACGGCGGTAATGGTTGTTGTGTGGAATGTTTTTTTTGGAAAGAATAAACAAAGTGAATGTTAAAATTCAGGCTTCTACCGTAGATTTGATCACTGTTGCCGATCTTTACGAATCTCTTTGCAAGTTTTTCGTAGCTGAACGAGAAAGTTGAAGTATTTAGAACCAAAGGCGATGGAATTAAGCGTGTCGAAGCAGTATACAAAAGACATGGGGAAAAAGACAACCGAAAACGAAAAAAAATTATGATGAAACACCCGATGAAGAAATGAGAATGACTGCGAGTGATACTTTCAGGGTTAACACATTTCTCGTCCTCATTGATAGACTCGTATCCGAATTAGAAAAACGGCAGGAGGCCTACAACAGGTTCAATGAAAAGTTTTCATTTCTGAACAAAATGAGTGAATTATCATCATCAACCCTTACGGAAAAGCCATTTTCTTGGAAGAAATGTATCCAAATGATTTAGAGACTGACTTAGTTCAAGAATCCATACACTTTCAATGCCACCTTTGAAAGAATTTTGGTAAAACCAGATTCTGGATCTTTGAAAAGTCTATCTTCGTTCCTGCGAAAACAGAATTTTGCAAAACGTTTATCCAAACTTGGATATAGCAGTTTGCATGGCTCTATGTACACCAGCGACAAATTATTCGGGTGAGAAAAGCTTTTCTTGCTTAAAAAGGGTGAAAAATTATCTAAGATCTACCTTAAGTAAAAAAAAGCAAAATGCCTTAGCTCTTTTGTTCATAGAGTCAGAACTAATGAACAATATTTCATACGACGATATAATTGATGATTTTGCCAATAGAAATCGCGCAAAAAGGTATTGTGAAACTTTCATAACTTAATTAATTTAATTTCATCGACATCATCAGCCGGATTGTTACCAGATGATTGAATATATTGTTTTTAAGCTGCAAGTGAGCGCAATAAAAATTATTTAATTACTTTTACCGAATGTACATTATTGTGTTAGTAGTATTGAGGCATACCTTACCCCGCCTTATTAGTAGTACATGATTGAGTTTTTATTAGCTCAGAAATATACCCAAAAACTATTTCTTGTGCAATTCATAACTAAATCGTTGGGTTGTAAAAATAATCTAGAAACTGACACATAGATCCCCTAGTACACAATCATACTAATTANATAACTAAATCGTTGGGTTGTAAAAATAATCTAGAAACTGACACATAGATCCCCTAGTACACAATCATACTAATTATGGGAAAAAGGTGGTGTAATTAGGACGATAGTGCACAAATCATAAAGTTATAATTTCATTGACAAAAAAAATGTAANCGGGAAAAAGGTGGTGTAATTAGGACGATAGTGCACAAATCATAAAGTTATAATTTCATTGACAAAAAAAATGTAATTAATATGATTGTGATCTAGGGTATCCAATTGTAGAGGTCGGTAGGGGCGGCAAAATTTGAATAGCCTACTGGCTGCAAATGTATAAATCCGCCACTGGGTTGATTACTGGAACATTGGAACTAGAGAAAGTAAGATTGGAGCTAAACAGAAAGATGATTTTTCAGTCTATCACACTTGCTACAAATGCTCTCATGGTGGGATAGATCCTTCTTCCACAAAGAAGAGAAGCAGTGTGTTTGTCTAGATAGTGTCATTTATCATATTTTGTAATAAAACTCATTTCATTGGATGAAAGGAATAAGCTCTTCTTCCATCAAGCCCTTCAATTGGTCAATGATAAATGGGTAGTGTTCTGACCTAGACCTGCAATATGCCACACTTTTGCTGCTTATTATGAAAGAATGACAGAAAAGTTAGATTTAATTTCTCGACAAGCATAAAAATTATGTTCTTTTGGTAACCACTGTACCAGAAGCAGCTGCAAATCGGTATCAAACAGTAAGTGATTCACATATTATTTCAATGTCTGCTAGTACCCTCCTCACCACCCCAAAAAATATAGCAGCTTGTATTGTGATGTGAAATTGTAAGAAGGCATCACTTTTTTGATTTAGTGTTTCAGTTTGGTGAAAAATATGTCAAACATTCATTGAGGAGCTGCAAGCATGACAGCTGATCACATTCCTGCCTAGAGTACAAGACAATACAGTGTCGTCCTTTTTGGATGTTTCTCGCCTCCCACCAAGGCGAACCGGGTTCAATCCCCGGCTGGTTCACTCCGGATTTTCGCATGTGCCGGACGATGCTGCTGGTCGGTGGGCTTTCTCATATATCTCCCATTTTCCCCCTTCCTTTCATTCTGGTGCTGCTCCATACTCACCTCACTTCACCCTCATTGGCTCTTAAGATCTCTATGTTAAGAGCCACCTAAATCTCTTCACTTCTTCACTTTTTTGGATGTTTCATATAAACTGTTCTGCATTTTTTGTTTTTATTTAACAGAAAAAGTTTTTATGCTTATTATATGGAGATGATTTTCAGTGAAATAATGTATTAGCATAATGTAACATTTTAGTAGTCAATAGAAATATGTTACTTAAGCCTGTATGCATATTTGCTAGAATTTATTAGACTGGTTTCTTCCCTCTAAAGTGAATCTCATGAGTATTATACCATGGGAGCNATGCATATTTGCTAGAATTTATTAGACTGGTTTCTTCCCTCTAAAGTGAATCTCATGAGTATTATACCATGGGAGCTATTTTGCTACAAATTGATATTTATCGAACAAGAAAATTTTTAAAAATTTACATTGAATTTGCTAAGTTAAATTTACTGTACAAGTGAATCTAATGATAATANGAACAAGAAAATTTTTAAAAATTTACATTGAATTTGCTAAGTTAAATTTACTGTACAAGTGAATCTAATGATAATATGAGGCAAGTTCAGAAAGTAAGTACATTTTTGGTATAAAAAATTACACATAATATTTAACAGAATGATTTTATCTTTACATAAAAGAGAATACCTTAAACTACTTTTCTACATAATTCCCCCTTCTTTGAGGCACTTTTCATATCTTGTAACCAGTTTTTCAATTCCATCCTCAAAAAATGGTGCCCAGTGAAGATGACCACTGTTGCACAGCATTTTTCATGAGGTCATTGTCGCCTTAGTGCTGACCAGCCAGGGATCACTTTAGTTGGAGAAACAAGTGGTATTCGCTTGGTGTCAAGTCGGGGCTGTAAGGTGGATGGTCCAACTACTCCCAGCCAAATTTCACAATCAGGTTTTGTGTCTTACCAGCAGCATGCAGTCGAGCTTTGTCCAGAAGCAACACAACTCCATTACTGAGCATGTTGCTTGGTTTTGTAAATGTCAGCATTTACAGGTTTTGGCTAGAGCAGATTTTATGATAGCCTAAAGCATTCTGTTACAATGTCATGCAGAATAAATAGACAGTGAAATTTCAGGAATGTCATTTGATAACAGAAATTGTAAACTGTAAATTTCCACAAATTTTTTTGTCCACTTTCCTTTGCAAACCGTGATTTCATAATGGAAGGGCACCCACTCCTTGGCTCGCCATGCACGTTTGTGCATCCGTCATTAAATTGGTGTACTCACCTTCCCACCGTTCTATCACACACAAAACTTTCACCATAAATTTTGCAAATTTGCTGGTACGGCATTTTTCACATTTAAAAATGGATAACTGCGTGAATTTCACAATCAGTAGGATACTTGATTGACTTTAGAATTTTAGGAAAAGAGAACAAACTGTGAACATGCATTGCTGTGGCTGTAATGGCATCTGTGGAATGTCAGTGAATGAGATATAGTGGTATGCATGTGGAACGCTGAGTTTGCAGCACTGCAGTGGTTGTATACTTAAATGTTCTTACTTTCTGGACACATCTCATAGCTTGTGAAGTCAGGCTGTGGCTGAAGATATTATGGAACAGTATATTTCCACTATGCACAAGCTAATTAGTTGCCTGCCCTATTATTTTGTGTTGGCTGTACTGTTAGAGCTTTTCTAGTCTAAACCTACTTGTGTACAATTCAGCTCTCTAGCCTTATTTCAAACACAAAATGGTAAGGTATTTTTTTTACTCTTTATTTCAGGCTGACTGGTGTGTTTGGGTCCCTGCTCAGTTCATAAATTTTTACTACTTGGCACCAAAATATCGTGTGGCATATGTTAATTTTGTAACAATGTTTTTTAATGTTTTTCTGTCTTATGTTAAGCATGATATGTAGTACTGTCCATGTGCTCCTCTTGAGTTGCTGCTATCTGAAGACTGTGTTTTTTTAATAGCACATTATTTTCAGGTACAATATTATTTAAACTACATAGTATTATTGTAAAAGTGTGAAATATAGCAGCAAAATTTAGGGTGTTGCTAAAAGATATTGCACGTAATTCAAAGCAATACAGTAACAGTTTATGCTATGAGTAGTGAGGATGTTTACAGCTATTCCCTCTCCCCCACACACAAAAATTAGTCATTATTTATTTTATGAAAAAAGTTTGTATTTGTGCCATCTCACCTAATAAAGTAGTGTTGTTACGAATATTCACATTTGCATTTGCATTCGCGAATATTCGCATTCGCAAAAAAATATGTGAATATGTAGTAAATGTATTTGGCAATGAAAAATGAAAATATTAATGAAATAACAATGCAACTGCTAATATTTATAATATACTTATTTAGGTATTTATATTTTAATAAAAAAGTTTTAATTGGGGAACAGTTTTGATGTTACTCATTAGGTACATGCAGACGCTTTTAATAATCTTTTATTCTTATTTATCTAAGCAAAAATCAAAATTTAGGTATGTATTTACCTAAACGTGCAAACTAAAATATAAATTGTATGAAAACGAAAATAAATTTCGAACTTCTTAAAAACAAAACAATGGAACAAAACATGTTACCACATTTTTAATTAAACTAATCCACTTTAAATGAGATTTTTTGTTAGAACACAAATGCAACTTGATAGGTATCTAAATAATATTAAATCTACTAGAGATTTCTGTATCTAATCATATTGTACATTAAATCTACTACTTATAAATGAAGTTAACAATATCTTTTTTGAGAAAGGAAATGAAAACATTTCTTCTTTTTAATTAAAACAAAAAATAATCTTCTTCAAATTAACATGTTAATTTTAACTTTGGTTCTAGTTATATTATTTTTAACACAACCATTTAACATTTCTTCTTGAATTCAAAATAATAATACATAAACTATAAAAAAATATAATAGTAATTCAGTTACAATTTAATTACCAAATATACTCAAGTAAGTTATGTAAGTTTCATTAAACACTTAGTAATTAAATTGTAGTAGAGGAATATTAAACTTCAAAAATAAAAGTTTTCATGCCTTTTCTCCTTGCAGCCTATTTCGGTGGGGTGTGTAAAGAAGACCTGATCCACTAAAAACTCTTTCGCTAGGTACACTGGTGGGTGGTGTTACGAAATATTGCCAGGCTATAGGAGAAAGAATACCATACTTCTTATTATTCACCTTCCACAATGTAAGTGGGTCCACATCATTTTTCACATGTTTATGTATTAAATATTCATTGATGGTTTTTTTTAATCAAAACTTTTATAGGGTTTGGACTTTCATTTTCTCCTTCACTTTCACTGGAATCCAACAGTAATTTCATGGTGTCTCTTAAAGATGTAGATTTCCCTGATATACAGGCTCTGGATCCAGAGGATTCAATCCCATGATTAGTCATTCTGGCATGCTTAAGATTTGAACAAGACGATAGGCTTGATTCATCATTTCCAATGGATTCTAAAATAGTTTTCACAATTTAATCTTTGGTTAAAGAATTTTTGAAAAATTTCACTTTGTATCTCTGGTCAATGAAAGTAGCCGTAGCAAACAATACGTCATTTTCCAAATGAGAAAATCTGTGACTTAATTCTTGTTTTAGAACAAGAATCGTGTTTCCAATGCATTCTTCAGTCACATCAAATTCATCAATTACCTTTTCCAAGGTGGCCAATAATGGAATTACTGAAGATATGGAAATATTGGCTGCACTTAGTTCTTTTGTAATTTCTTCAAAAGGCCTGAGCAAAGTAATTAGTTTTTCCACAATTATCCACTCTTGGGAAGTTAGTTGTGAAATTTTGTTATTTGTGGAAGCGTAAAGACACAACGAATCTTTGTTTTTCAAAATGCGCTCCAACATATAAAAGTTGCTATTCCATCTTGTAACACACTCTTGTATAATCTTAAGCTTTGGTTGATTGAGCCTTTCTTGTAGAGCTGCATGTTCATCTTGAGCAATATTTGAGTGGTGAAAATGAGTTGCCATCTTTTTACATTTTGTAATCACTGCAATAATGGAATCTTTGAATTTGGTGTGATGAACAACCAATGTCTTTAATGAATAACAAGGAAATTCCTTTTTTTCCATGTTAANGTTCATCTTGAGCAATATTTGAGTGGTGAAAATGAGTTGCCATCTTTTTACATTTTGTAATCACTGCAATAATGGAATCTTGTGCCTTAAGCCCCTCATTGACAACTAGTTGAATTTGGTGTGATGAACAACCAATTTCTTTAATGAATAACAAGGAAATTCCTTTTTTTCCATGTTAATACCACCATCCCTATAGTTCATTTCATATAAGANTTCTTTAATGAATAACAAGGAAATTCCTTTTTTTCCATGTTAATACCACCATCCCTATAGTTCATTTCATATAAGAAGGCCACATTCTGACAGTCAGTGAGTGGCAACTTCATATATTGAAAACAAATAGNATAGCTATATTTTCACCAGTATGTCGGCCATCGTTAAATACCTCTGCTTTTAACACAATAATTTTTCTTTCAAATTTTTTTGTTACGCCTTGACATGTAAAACTTAGCAACGATACTCCTGAACAAGAATCAGACCAGATATCAGTTGTAAATGCCATTTTTTCAAATGATTTAATTAATTCCAAAAGTTTATCTTTTACCTTGCCGTAGAAATTCTCGCTTTTAAACGAAGTCAATATTGTTGAGTTTTTAAATTGTACGACGGACATAGGTGGTTCATCAATCTGACAAATCAAACACATTCCACAAAACTAAAGGGCAAGTCCTCCAAAGCAATCATTTCGCTTATTAAATTGTCAATTTCCACAGACTTGGCGTTGTTACTATCCCACTTTTTAGTTTATTTGACGCAATCAGTCAAAGACATTTTTTAAATGTTGGTTTTAGTACATTGTCGCGAAGAGGACGCCAAAGCATTTGTCGAAGAAGCATTCTGCTTTCCATTTTCCCGTTTTTTAAATTCATTATACTCATTTTTATGCATACCTTCCAGGTGATTTCTCATAGCACTAGTTGATCTTCCTTTGCGCTAGTATTGTTTGCTACATATTTTGCAATTCACATTTTCAGCATCACATATTGTAAAATAAGTCCAAACTTCGCTGACATACAACTTACCCATGTTAAAATATCACTAATAACTTTATAACAATTTAACAATGGCTTCTATAGAAATTCAACAAATAAATGTAAGTAACCTCAAAACAAATCTTTACGAAAAACTGTTAGCAGCTAACTTCATTTAATGAGCGAGCAATCATGGTTTGTTTATTTCGTGCAGTATCGGCTACTTCCGGTTTAAACATAGCCGGTCCTAAACGCGCGGTCAAAATGTGAGTTCGTGGGCGCATGCTTTGGGCGCCATATTGAAAAAGTCAATATTCGTAGTCGCATTCGCGAATATTGGAGATGAATATTCGCATTCGCGAATGTGGGAAATCCAACATTCGTAACAACACTATACCAAAGTTAAGGAGGTGGTACAAATTACAAATGTAACGGAGATGGTACTGCTATATTAAATGCTAAAAATTGTGTAATATAGAAAATATATTAACCTTATATACAAAATATTACAAGCCATTATTACCATAATTTTAAGGTATTAAGTTTGTTTGCCAACATATAAAATTTCTCCGTTTGTTAAATAATTTTGTAATAATCTGTAAAATATGTATTTGTTGCAATAAATCCATTGTGATATAAGGTTTTATCTTCAAGTGCAGCTAAAAATATTCATGACATTTACTTTCACTGAAATTTTTACTATTTTCATCTGACAACAGTAAAGGTTCTAAACTTCTTCTAATAAGGACTGTTCGTGTATAGTTTGTGATTCCTTTTTCATTGCCTTCCATGGTTTACATTTTCCTAANGCTTATAGTTTGTGATTACTTTTTCATTGCCTTCCATGGTTTACATTTTCCTAAGACTTTCCTCAACACTAACTTCTTTTGTTGGTTTTAAATTTCTCTCTCACACACTGCCATTTTTTCAGTTTGTATATTGTACTGCAGTTCTGTTCATCGCAGGCATATACAGGATGGGGTGGAATTTGACAGACAAACTTCATTAGGTGATCCATTATAGAAAACCAAGTGCGCTGTATATGTATAACATTTTTCACATAAACTGAATATTAAAAGAAATGTGAGTCCTTGAAAATCGCAGTTTTAAATTGTATTTTTGTGAAATACAAAAACAAAAAATTACAATTTCCTAACATTGTTTTATGTTATCGGAATCTTCAACCTAAGAGCAAACTCATTAATACCTCCCACCCTCTTATTGCACACAACTTTTTTACCATCATGAATTATGAATGTTTGATGGTTGTCTGTTGAGCTGTGTAACCTAATTAACATAATTGGTCATCTTGTTGCAACTGCCCAGGATCCACAGTTTTTGTGTAAAATTCACACAAAACTTTCTGCTGCAGTGATACAGTTTCAATTGCGTTGGAAATTCCAATACTCCCTGCAGGGAATTACACACTGGCTGTTGCCAGAAACAAATGGGCAGCTTCAATACTGTAAGCTTATTAATGCATGGTACATGCTGTTTACATTAGGTATTTTTAATGTCCTCCACCATCGTTTGTGCTGTGTACACAATAGCTTACTATAGACACATGTAGGTAACAAGAGGACTATTTTTGTTAATTAGGTGATACTGCTCAATAAACCAACAACCAAATGCTTATAATTCCTAATGGTATAAAAGCCAGCAATAAAATGTCAGCAATAAAATGGTGGCCACACCTGTTATTTTCATTACGGGGGAGGTATTAATGAGAGTTTGCTCTGANCTATAGACACATGTAGGTAACAAGAGGACTATTTTTGTTAATTAGGTGATACTGCTCAATAAACCAACAACCAAATTCTTATAATTCCTAATGGTATAAAAGCCAGCAATGAAATGTCAGCAATAAAATGGTGGCCACACCTGTTATTTTCATTACGGGGGAGGTATTAATGAGAGTTTGCTCTGANAAAATGTCAGCAATAAAATGGTGGCCACACCTGTTATTTTCATTACGGGGGAGGTATTAATGAGAGTTTGCTCTGAAGTTGAAGATCCAATCACATAAAACATTGTTGGGAGGATTCCACTTAGTTTTCAATATTTTGCAAAAAAATTCTGTTTAAAAATTAGATTTTTAAGAGTTTATATTTTACTTAATATTAAGTTTAGGTAGAAAGTGTCCCATATGTTTCCCACTTAATTTTGCATTAGGAATCACCTGACAAAGTTTGTCAATCAAATTCCTCCCTATTCTGTATGCCTTGTTCTACATAATGTAGTCCTCTGCTATTTCACTGAAAGATATGAATTTAAAAATGTATACAATTGCAATGAAAATTATGTTCATTACCACCATCATAAAAGCTGCAAAAAAGTCAACTATATTAAAAGTTAGCATGAACAAAAAATGAAACTATGCCCATTGCTCTTTTTCTATATCTCTCTACGATTATTGCTTGTAAATTGCTCAACCCCTTGCCCTTGAATCTGGCTGGCATGCAATCACACTTTCTCGCATTGTGTGCCTTCTATTCTAGTTTTGCTTAGAACATTAGATTGATGATATGCTGTTAAGTCAGAAAGCTGCAGCGAGTATTTTCCATTAAATTAGAGGAATATAGGAAAAAATTTGTACATTTGAAGAGTACAGTTTCAGAGTTTAAGGAAACCAAAATCTAGTTGTTCATTTTACATAGGGGTAAGCTTGTTGTGTCTTTCACCCATCAGGACCTCTCCAGTTTTAGGGAGTAGTTTTGAGTGGGGAATTTTGTATATTCTGACTTAAACTTTAATGTGATATGATTTTATTTTGATAAGGTTTTATAATATGTGCTATGTTATCCATGTGCAGTGACATGAATGAAAATCATAATAAAATATAACTGTCTATTTATTTCCTGTTGTGTAAATATGTAATAAGTAGATACAGTTATAGAACTATCCTGGGTGATAATTTAAGTGTGTTATCAATTGAAGAGTATAATTTGAGATAAATATCCTTAAATTTGTTTGTTACTTGCAGAATAGTTTATTAATATGCTGTTAAAGTAATGCTAAAAAACCTTTTTTTTNATCCTTAAATTTGTTTGTTACTTGCAGAATAGTTTATTAATATGCTGTTAAAGTAATGCTAAAAAACCTTTTTTTTCCCCAATGATAAAATTTATGTAAATTTAGTTTAAGCTCAGGAGACTGCAGGGGTAATTCTTCCTTTANTTTTTTTTTCCCCAATGATAAAATTTATGTAAATTTAGTTTAAGCTCAGGAGACTGCAGGGGTAATTCTTCCTTTAGCCCTTTCAGATGTTGGTTTGAGAAAGGAGGAGATTAGGTGTTGCATGATGTTTTCTACCCTTCCACATTTATAGTGTTGTAAATAAAAAATAACTAACAAAAATAAATACTTCAGCAGAAATATGTTGCTTCCTGGATGCAAGTTTTTTTTTTTTGGGTGGTTTTGGCAGTAAAGTGATGTGAACAAATTTTCCTAAGATGGCCAATGTGACATTTTTTAATGTTGTAGCATCCTGACGCAACTACACCAAAACAACAATACAATGCTTAAAATAGAAAAAAAATTTGTTTTGAATTCAATATATAGTTTATGCAAAACTTATACTATCTTGTACAAAATTACATTTACTTACTTTCTAATGACAAGGCTTGGAGAGACAGAATAAAAATTAAACTTAAAATCATAGTGAGCTGGCCAGGCGATGTGCTGCCTTCTTCAAAAGGAGACTGCTCCAGAACAAGTTAAGTCTTCTGTTGTCTCTTGACGGTCTGAGTGAGGGGTATATACCTGGTGAGGCACTTAAGGCAGGCCACCTGAATAACACCGCCAATTTCAGTGGTAGAAGAAAGTGTTTCAGACAAAAGTTGCTTGGGTCCAAGATGGTAATAACTTGATAGTGAAAATGTCTCCATGTTAATCTAAGTGTAACGATAATTATTATTAGCACCCCTCGACAGTGCGTATGAGCAGCCCTCCACAGTGTATATGAAGATGTAATAAATACAATGACATTTTCAGGTCATTCATGATCGCTGAATGTCAATGATGAAGCAAACTGTTCCGCCGTGCGGAACAATGGGCCAACATAGCGCTGTCTTGTATTTGGCGGTTGTTTGAAACATTTTCTTCTACCATTGTAATTGGCTGTGTTATTCAGGTGGCCTGCCGGTGATTATTCCGTATTGCGTACCCAAATCACTTAAAAAACACTACATTACGTATCCAATGATATGACAAGATCCACCTAAAAAGTCGTCTATTTCGTATCCAACTACAGCCGGGAGAAGGCCAAAATAAATGCAAAATTTCTCCCTGCGTATCTAACCTGCCATCAATTACCTGATTTTGACCTAAAGTTTCTCTATGCATATCCACATGAAAAAGGACCTGAATTGAAAAGTGGTGGGTTTGCATATCCAAACCGACAAGTGGAAATTGGCACCACGCCCCATTTGTTCCGATTCACGTATCTAATTCCCTCGTGTAAATTTTTTTACAAATACCTGATTGTTTCCTGTGGCGTACCCAAACCGAAAACGGAACAATTAGACACTTTTCCATTTGTTTCCCCGGGCGTATCCAAGTGCGGAAGTGACTTGTTAAAAATTTCCTATTGCGGATCCAAATCGTAAAAACAAATACATTTTATTAATTAAAACAACTACTCATTTAAACTGAAACAAATAGCTGCCCATATCCGCGCATAAATGCCTTCGCATAGCATTTCTCAAGAGTAGAGGGTTCGCTTTATGGAAGTTGGGTCGGTATTGTAATCGCAAGTTTGCACTCAACCATCCTAGTTTTACTCATTAAAACAACTCTTCCTCACTATCACAAGCTTATAATTACTGTACCCAACCGTCCTAGTTTTACAGATTAAAACAACTCTTCTGCGCTGCAATTACCAGCGGTGGAGGTAATTAGGAAACCAGGAAACAATTCACTTTCACGAGTGTTCCTGCACTGCATTTATCAATAATGATTTGTTCATTTTGATGAAAATTGACACGGTATTGCAATCACATGTACTCAGCCATCCTGATTTAAACATGTTATTATCAGCAGTAGAGGTAATGAGGAAACCAGAAAACAACTTGCAATCACGAGTGTTGCACAATTTATGGAAACTCATAGGCCTTCACAGGCTTATCCCTCCTTTTTTTATGTACCAAATGGATTACAAAAGTAGAAAAAATAGCTTCGGTTGCCAAATAGTGCAATCTGATATTTTTTTATTTGTTGGAGGTATATATATTGGAAGCTGGCCACAGAAAACTATCAATGGATCACCAGTTGATCAACTGAAGGAACTCTTACCAACACAGATAACGTATACACCTTTTCTTTATTTAAAGCGAGGTTATTTTATAGCTACGATTGACTAGCGATGGTTTTGCATTTCAGGTCCAATATGTACGAAGATCCACAAGACCCCTTCGTACAGTGCCCTCTTAAGCGATCGCATGTGATTTTACAATCGCGAATGGAGAGGCACCTATATAAATGTAGGGCAGCTGTGGAGATGTCAACAGAGACTACAGGATCTCCATTGCTTGCAGTTGTAAACTCTTCTTCACCCTCGTCTCACCCGTCCCCACCCACTGCATCCTCCTGTTCGGAAGAGAAGTGGGATGATGGGTCGTACGTGTCATACGACCCAATGTCAAAAATCATCAGTTCGCATGAGCTTATCATCAGAAAGCCAAAGTGAGTGTTTGTAGCGGCCGATCGTGTCATAACCCAGGCGGAAAAAACATCTGTACATAAAATTGAAATTTTTTTTTTTCAGAAAAAAATAATAATTTTAGCAACTGAATTCACTGAGAGTGAGTTCGAAGTCGACCTCTCCGGGAATGGGAATCAANTTTCAGAAAAAAATAATAATTTTAGCAACTGAATTCACTGAGAGTGAGTTCGAAGTCGACCTCTCCGGGAATGGGAAACGAAGACGGGGGAGTTCCTGCACATCGATCAGCAGAATGTGGATCACATTAGATCAGAAGACCTGCACTCTTGGGTATTGGACGGGGGAAAAGAATTGGACCTGTATAACCATAAATGAAAATACATATATATATATATATATACACTTTTCGTTTATCTGTTTATTTTTTTTGTACAAATGCAAACTGTTACCTTTCTAAAAGAGAACTGCCTTCACCTTCGTGGCGAGTCCCCTCATGCATGGATTAGAAAAGAGTGTGCTCTTTGCCCATACGGGTGGTTCTTTTTCCAAATGTATTCTGCCAAGTAGTCGACCCACGACTTTTCCCGTCTACCAAAACACAGAATGCTATACCTCACCGAACACCAACTCCATTCAATGATTTGTGTGTGTACTCTTAAAGCCTCGCCCGGCCTCAACTTTAGTTTGTTTTGGGTGCTTACTATTCCACTCTTTTCACTGCACACAAACTCCTTACGGTGATTTACTTGCATGTGACGATAGCCATGCATGTCCAAATTACTGTAATTTCGCCAACAGTCTGAAATTATTGTCGTGCCTGGCACAATCCATTCACGAATACATTTGACTAAGGTTGCTGCGTTCCTCTTTTCCACTGGCACCAGGAATAAATTAGTAGTGTCACCTCTCTCTACACCGCCGAAAACCCACTGGTCGTGAACTTTTCGTCCCTTGCTGTTTTTGCGCTTACCCAACTTTGATTCATCTATCTGAACNCGAAAACCCACTGGTCGTGAACTTTTCGTCCCTTGCTGTTTTTGCGCTTACCCAACTTTGATTCATCTATCTGAACTATTTTGCCAAGCCCGCCGATTTGTTTCCTGTAAGTTAACACTCATTCTATGCACATTTGGCGGTAGAAGTTCGACCAGGCGACGACTGTCTTGCCTGAGCACTGAAGTTCGTTTACTATGGTTTGCTGTCGGGTATACTTGATCAGGTACCATAATATAATAAACACAACTCGATAATCTTGCCCGGTGACAAATTTGAATCTCCCACGAAACTGGCCTGTCTTGCCAACACTTTGAAATTATATTTCGTGCCATTCTCAGTGTGCTCTCNTTTGAATCTCCCACGAAACTGGCCTGTCTTGCCAACACTTTGAAATTATATTTCGTGCCATTCTCAGTGTGCTCTCTGCGCCAGTAAAAGGCTTCGCCTTTTCTACATCGTTCACACTGTATTGACGGTTTGAGGATGTCATGCTCGACGAGGAATGTGTTTACGTCCGGTGAGAAATAAATAATTTTCCGAGCATTCAACATGGTGATTTTACACCCCGCACACACCATTGTACGTTTTCCAATTGAAATTTTTTTAGCNTTTTCCGAGCATTCAACATGGTGATTTTACACCCCGCACACACCATTGTACGTTTTCCAATTGAAATTTTTTTAGCTTTTTAAGTAAAACTACACTTGGATACACTAAACGGAACAATTGACTTGAACTTGGATACAATAAATGGAATTCAGCCGGATACACAATAGTACACAGACTTGTAAAAGAAATAATTTGAATAAATACTCGATACTACCCTCGAGGTTTTACTATGGGTTTACCATAAGGGTATGCAATATGGAACAATCACCGGCCTGCCTTAGGTGCCTCACCCGGTATACTAGGGCGTCGGCCAGGGCAAATAGTCACAAAGTAGGCCTCACAGGAAATTGATCAGCTCTGGAGAAAAACATGATGTTGGGTTAGGTTGTGCCTCAGGCACAGTTAGCGCGAAACATGAGCTGGCCAATGTGTGAAAAAAAAAAGTTTCCACTGGACATAATTGTCGTTCAGAAGTCAAGCCTTTCTTTGTAAGTAAGAATGTGTTGGCTGAAATATTGCAAGGCTCTACAGTGTTTTAAGTTTATTTGTAAATTTTTTCTGTTCATAAATTTGAAATGCTGAAACTTAATCAAATGTTATAACAAAAATTTGTTATATTGCACTTTGTGCAATTCGTTAAATTACTGAAAAACCAAAATAATATAGTACACAGTAATTTTTCCAATTACTACAGCTTCTGTGAATGTTTAGCCAGTTCCTTAATGGACAATGAACATAGGCCCAGTTCCTAAATATTCTCTCAAACTGTGCTAAAGATGCTGGAATATTTAGCCTGTTTTGATGCTAGTGTGATGTTTGCGCTTGGCAAGTTCCCAGTACACAGGTTATATATTAACTCCTTTTATTTGTAGTGTTATGAATACACTTCCTGTTGCATAACTGTGGTAATTGGCCAAGTATTCAGGTCCATTTTCATTAAGTTCATTGAAAAGGAGGCCGCCTGCCTACAAGAAAATATTGTAAAGCATTGTTGTTACCTTTCAATTTAAAATTCCAAATTTTGCAAGAGTGTAAACAATGTCTTATGCATTTTCTACCTACCTCATTACATTGCTTGGTGGATAACCCCTTGCCTNTTTGCAAGAGTGTAAACAATGTCTTATGCATTTTCTACCTACCTCATTACATTGCTTGGTGGATAACCCCTTGCCTCGATACACTGGATGTAGGATGCAGTAGAACCAGCTTATAAGGTTCCTGTTTAAAGGGTTTTCCCGTCTATAATGCAGGATTTTTCTAGTCCCGAATGTTTCTCCTTGAGAACAATAACAAACATTCCTGGAAATAATATTTTCGTTTTCCCGCGAAAAATACAAACTGTTTCTGATTCAGTAATTTATTTCTTGTCACCAAACCATTTCACATAACTTCAATTCACAACTGATAGTATTTCAATACATATTCACACGTTTTGTTATTTCAGTACTGTGTTTTTTTTATTCGTAAATGCCATAGCGTAAGCACCATCAAGTGGCTACACTTCTGGCTAGGCACTGAAGCGCAGTCCGCACCACTTCGCACATCTGGAATAACTACTGATTTGAGCCGTCACATTTGCATACAAGGATATGGTGCGCTTTACTTCTATGCATTCATCTATGGAATCATACTCATTGTTTATTTTTTACGTGAATGTAAATGNGATATGGTGCGCTTTACTTCTATGCATTCATCTATGGAATCATACTCATTGTTTATTTTTTACGTGAATGTAAATGGATTAAAGAGTTTAAAATTAGGGGTGTGCGAAGCTTCGCATTCTCGAAGGCGAATCGAAGACTTTTGTACCTTTGCCGGCCTTTTGAAAGTTTTCCCGTGGAAGGAAGCAGGCTGGGGCTGGGAAACGAAAACCACAATGGAAAAGATGCTCAACTTACACTGTTTTTTAAACAAAGTTTGTAGTTTTTATGCCAAGCTCCACCCTGCAGAGATAATCTACCAGTTTGACATTGAGGAGGGTCAGCCCCGCCAGCAAGGGGGGAGAGTGAATGTGTTTATAGCCCCACACTTTCTTTGTCTCTTTCTCTCATTTGATAGGCGAACAAGACATTGTGCATGACACATACCAGTGGAAGGCTGTTTAAGGAGGGTGACCCACCATAACATAACTCAAATACAGTGTATATTTTCTGTCACGAAAAGTTCACGTTTCTTTGCCTTTCAAATTTTTGACATGTGCAGTGATGTCATAACATTTAACACATTTATCACGTGGTGCAGGAATTGGGCTGATGTATGTACCACAGCTAATACGTCGTTTTGGAAGAATTGCACACTTTCCTTATAAGCAGTGACAGTGGCTCAACTCTCTTGTTCTGAGACCGTAATGCCACCACCATCCAGCAAGTCTACTATCTAGCCTGACATTGACAAGGGTCCTAGGAGGAAAGGGAAGAGGCCACATGTTGATAGACACCCATTGAAATCACTGTGCGATGGTGGTGCCAAATGGGACTGAATATATAAAGTATGGTAGTTTTTATAAAGTTTGTAGGTATCTAAAGGTATGATGATTACTTTCTTGCAGATTTTGATATTTCAGTTTTTCAGCAGTGCAAGATAAGGATATGTGTTATTCCATTGCTCAGTGTCTAGTAGGCATACATTTTTTTTGGCAGGAACAGTACAAATGAGTTGAATACTATAACCTACCATAAATAATAACGTCGCTCTCCCCTCGGCGCTATACAGGTAAAATAATGAAACAAATAAAATAATGATTCAGTTCAACTGATGATGTCTGCACCGAGAGCCTCTGCAGAGCGAGAGACTTACATGTCTGGATGTATTGAAGTGCTGACGAGAACTGGGAGCACGCATGGCCGGCTTCTGCTACCTGAGCGCAGCCGATGCCACGCGGCAAAGCGATGAATCACAATATATCCTAAAAAAAAATTATAATGTGATGAAAGGGACATGAATTAAATTAAACTAAGATGACATAATTTTCCTTTATAAAATATACAGTAAAAATTATTATACTAATTCTAAATGTCGCTATCATATTATCCACAGTGCTGCCAAATGTAAAATATCACATGTGTCTGGCAATGCACTTGCACTGATACCATTTTGCACACCCTCACTTGTGCCCACAAGCTTGTCGGTGTGGTGTATCTGGTATGTGGATAGGACTGTGGCAGTCCTGGTGGGCATAAAGGACTCGTGCATGCCNTGTGCCCACAAACTTGTCGGTGTGGTGTATCTGGTATGTGGATAGGACTGTGGCAGTCCTGGTGGGCATAAAGGACTCGTGCATGCCTGGTTCAGGCCAAACAGCCCCATCTCAGGTGACCACTTGACTGTTCAGTCCCTCAGGTGTCCCTCCATGCTGCAAGGCACAGCATGTAGTGGGTGGTTTCAGCTGGTGGCGGGGCCTCAGTGAATAAGGCCCGTGCCTCTGGGAGCTGACTCCTGCTGCTTTTGCTACTGTTGCTGGGGTTTCAGGATGCTGGCCCCGGGGGTTCTGGCATCTCTTGTTGTGTGGACGGGGGTTGTCCCATCCACACGTGGCGATTGCTGGACGGATCTGCTGACGTGGCCACTTGGAGGGGTGGTAGACCCCTCCTCCATGGATTCCTCCTGGCTGCTGCTGCGGTGGGTACGTCGGCGTGATGAGGATGTTGGTGTGGGGGGAGGAGAGGGCCCTGGTGAAACCTCATTAAGCTCCTNTGTGCAAGAGTGTAAACAATGTCTTATGCATTTTCTACCTACCTCATTACATTGCTTGGTGGATAACCCCTTGCCTAGATACACTGGATGTAGGATGCAGTAGAACCAGCTTATAAGGTTCCTGTTTAAAGGGTTTTCCCGTCTATAATGCAGGATTTTTCTAGTCCCGAATGTTTCTCCTTGAGAACAATAACAAACATTCCTGGAAATAATATTTTCGTTTTCCCGCGAATAATGCCAACTGTTTCTGATTCAGTAATTTATTTCTTGTCACCAAACCATTTCACATAACTTCAATTCACAACTGATAGTATTTCAATACATATTCACACGTTTTGTTATTTCAGTACTGTGTTTTTTTTATTCGTAAATGCCATAGCGTAAGCACCATCAAGTGGCTACACTTCTGGCTAGCCACTGAAGCGCAGTCCGCACCACTTCGCACATCTGGAATAACTACTGATGTGAGCCGTCACATTTGCACACAAGAATATGGTGCGCTTTACTTCTATGCATTCATCTATGGAATCATACTCATTGTTTATTTTTTACGTGAATGTAAATGAATTAAAGAGTTTAAAATTAGGGGTGTGCGAAGTTTCGCATTCTCGAAGGCGAATCGAAGACTTTTGTACCTTCGATTTCATCTGCCGGCCTTTTGAAAGTTTTCCCGTGGAAGGAAGCAGGCTGGGGCTGGGAAACGAAAACCACAATGGAAAAGATGCTCAACTTACACTGTTTTTTAAACAAAGTTTGTAGTTTTTATGCCAAGCTCCACCCTGCAGAGATAATCTACCAGTTTGACATTGAGGAGGGTCAGCCCCGCCAGCAAGGGGGGAGAGTGAATGTGTTTATAGCCCCACACTTTCTTTGTCTCTTTCTCTCTTTTGATAGGCGAACAAGACATTGTGCATGACACATACCAGTGGAAGGCTGTTTAAGGAGGGTGACCCACCATAACATAACTCAAATACAGTGTATATTTTCTGTCACGAAAAGTTAACGTTTCTTTGCCTTTCAAATTTTTGACATGTGCAGTGATGTCATAACATTTATCACGTGGTGCGGGAATTGGGCTGATGTATGTACCACAGCTAATACGTCGTTTTGGAAGAATTGCACACTTTCCTTATAAGCAGTGACAGTGGCTCAACTCTCTTGTTCTGAGACCGTAATGCCACCACCATCCAGCAAGTCTACTATCTAGCCTGACATTGACAAGGGTCCTAGGAGGAAAGGGAAGAGGCCACATGTTGATAGACACCCATTGAAATCACTGTGCGATGGTGGTGCCAAATGGGACTGAATATATAAAGTATGGTAGTTTTTATAAAGTTTGTAGGTATCTAAAGGTATGATGATTACTTTCTTGCAGATTTTGATATTTCAGTTTTTCAGCAGTGCAAGATAAGGATATGTGTTATTCCATTGCTCAGTGTCTAGTAGGCATACATTTTTTTGGCAGGAACAGTACAAATGAGTTGAATACTATAACCTACCATAAATAATAACGTCGCTCTCCCCTCGGCGCTATACAGGTAAAATAATGAAACAAATAAAATAATGATTCAGTTCAACTGATGATGTCTGCACCGAGAGCCTCTGCAGAGCGAGAGACTTACATGTCTGGATGCATTGAAGTGCTGACGAGAACTGGGAGCACGCATGGCCGGCTTCTGCTACCTGAGCGCAGCCAATGCCACGCGGCAAAGCGATGAATCACAATATATCCTAAAAAAAAAATTATAATGTGATGAAAGGGACATGAATTAAATTAAACTAAGATGACATAATTTTCCTTTATAAAATATACAATAAAAATGATTATACTAATTCTAAATGTCGCTATCATATTAGCCACAGTGCTGCCAAATGTAAAATATCACATGTCTCTGGCAATGCACTTGCACTGATACCATTTTGCACACCCTCACTTGTGCCCACAAACTTGTCGGTGTGGTGTATCTGGTATGTGGATAGGACTGTGGCAGTCCTGGTGGGCATAAAGGACTCGTGCATGCCTGGTTCAGGCCAAACAGCCCCATCTCAGGTGACCACTTGACTGTTCAGTCCCTCAGGTGTCCCTCCATGCTGCAAGGCACAGCATGTAGTAGGTGGTTTCAGCTAGTGGCGGGGCCTCAGTGAATAAGGCCCGTGCCTCTGGGAGCTGACTCCTGCTGCTTTTGCTACTGTTGCTGGGGTTTCAGGATGCTGGCCCCGGGGGTTCTGGCATCTCTTGTTGTGTGGACGGGGGTTGTCCCATCCACACGTGGCGATTGCTGGACGGATCTGCTGACGTGGCCACTTGGAGGGGTGGTAGACCCCTCCTCCATGGATTCCTCCTGGCTGCTGCTGCGGTGGGTACGTCGGCGTGATGAGGATGTTGGTGTGGGGGGAGGAGAGGGCCCTGGTGAAACCTCATTAAGCTCCTCCCGACGCTTTGGCCGACGTCCTCTGGAGGGAAGTTCCCCGCTGTTGGTCCTGCTGAGGGTGCTGTGGCGAAGCCATACAGAGGGCTGCCCTGTGGGGAGCTCTGTCCCACAGGTGTCTCTGTTGGCTCACCATTGTCAGTGTCCCTGCTGTCCAGTGTTATGAAGTAGGGTGTCACGATGCTGCTGGGTGACCCTTCTAGGCCTGCAGTGTTGCTGTTGGTGCTGATGTTTTCTGGAGATGGCAATTCTCTCTCGGGTACCTATTCCTCCTCCACATCCCTTGTCAAAATTCAAACGCCGGGCGTCGTGATGGAGAAAAGACACTGGAGAACTCTACCATCCTTGTCGGGGCTCTGCATCCCGACTTCCCTTGTGTCGTCGTTGATTGCATTACTCTGGTGGTGTTCGACAACCTGCTTTTTATGCGTCGTGATGTTTGTCGTCCCCACTGCCATCTGAGGGTGTCGCGGTGGACAGCAGCCCTCCTCCTGCTGCTTAGCCTGATGAGGTATGTGGTGTACCCCAGCAGCTTTACCACAGTGTGCAGTCCAATCCATTTCAGCGCGAATATACTGTCTCCTGGCGGTCCCGTCCTCTGGTTGGTGTGCAGCAAACTCTCCAGGCGGCATCAGTTCGCTGCCCTGCAGAACCGCTGCTGGAGTCTGACATGTGGCTAAGTTTACCCGCCTTCTTATGGTGAAAAAGGCTGCGGGTAGGTGTTCTGCCCAGCTGCTGTGGTCGTTGCCCACTCTTAGACGTAGCTGTGTCTTGAGGTCCTGGTTGCTCCTCGGCGGGGTTTGCCCTCGGATGGTATATGGGGGTTGTATGCTGTCTTACTCCCCAATGAGTAACAGCTCACGTCAGTATTTCCCAGTAAACTGGGTACCTTTTTTCGGTAAGTAAGGTCTGTGGATACCCCCAGCGAGGGTAGAACTCTGTCTCCTGTGTTCGCGCAATCGTGCATGCTCGTGCGCTGGAGATGGGTATGCTTTTGTCCACCTTGAGAAGGAGTCGCTCACGACCAGGATGAATCTTTTCCCGGTGGAAGTGCGGGGGTTGGGGCCCATGAGATCCAGGGACAGTGTCTCAAATGGTTCCTTTGGCACCCTAGGTTGTTGATGTGCTACTCCATCAGTTCTCCTACTCTTGAAGTGGCTGCAGGGGACGCACTCCCTCACATGCCTGCGTACATGCCTGCGTGCTCCTGGCCAGTGAAAGTTCTTGTGGAGGTTCCTGGCCGTCTGGGTTGCCCCAGGATGACCGGCCAAATGGCTGTTGTGTGCTGGCTTCAGCGTTTGCTCTCGTACTGCTGCAGGTACATAGATGCACCAGGTTGCATCGTGATGCTGCTGACGGGTTTCAATGTATGTCTCTCAGATTCGCCACCACTCACTATCTCCCTGCGTGTTATTCACCATCATCTCCTGGGTTTGTGCGCATTGTTGTTGGACGTCGATCACTAATGCTTTCAGTTCGTCGAGCCNTTATTCACCATCATCTCCTGGGTTTGTGCGCATTGTTGTTGGACGTCGATCACTAATGCTTTCAGTTCGTCGAGCCTGGGTTAAGAGTTTGGTGTTGTCTCTATCGCATTGCAGGTTACCTGCCTGTTGCCTGTTGCAAGGTTGAAAGAGGGGAGGGGGGGTAACAAGTCGTTCCACTCATCCCTGTCGACGCTTACTTCAGTGCCTGGTGTCCTGGACAATTCATCCGCGAGTTGGTTCTCTGCTCCGGGGACATGTTGCACAACGAAGTCGTATGATTGCAACAACAATGCCAACCGGGCGAGTTTGCTCCTGGCTTCCCTCATGGAATGAAGCCAGAGTAGGCACCTGTTGTCGGTCCATAGGGTAAAGCGCTGGAACTCAAGGTATGCCCTATAACGCTTCACCGGCCAAACCACTGCCAAACATTCCCTCTCATTCACATTGTAACGACCCTCAGTCGGCCCAAACTTGGCCCTACCGTACTCGATGATCTGCCGCTCATTGTTGTCGCCCAATTGAAATATTATGGCGCCGAGGCCCTTCTCACTGGCACCTGTTTGGAGATATAGGTGCCTACTGGGGTTGTGACATGCCAGGATTGTGCACTGTCGGAACCTTCTCTTCAGCTCCTGGAAGTAGTTTTCGTGCTCACTTTTCAACTGGAACTTCCGGTTCGGGGACAATATTTCTGCTAGGGGCGCTGTTATATCAGCGAAGTCCCTAATAATTTCCCNAACTGGAACTTCCGGTTCGGGGACAATATTTCTGCTAGGGGCGCTGTTATATCAGCGAAGTCCCTAATAATTTCCCCCAGCCAGTTTACTAACCGGAAGAACTTCCTGAGCTGCTTGCGGGTTTTGTGTGCCTCATGCTGGCCGATGAGGGAAAGCTGTTCCGGCGTGGGCCTACTGCCGTTTATGACCACTAGGTGCCCAAGGAACTGGATGCTGGGTTTCCCTATGTGGCACTTCCGGTTCGCACAAGTTAGCTTGTTGATCGCTAGGCACTCCAGTTCCAACGATAGGGTTTTTATGTTATCTTCCCAGCTTTTTGACCAGATGATCACATCGTCCAGGTATGCAAGGGCAAAATACTCTACATATCCATCGAGCACCTGTACCATCATGGCCTGGAAAGTGGCCGGTGCACACTTTAACCCGAAAAGCATGGCACAGAACTGGACGCGTCTCCTGTTAGGGGAGGTGAATGTTGTTTTCTGGCTATCTTCTGGCTTGATTGGGACCTGCCAGTAGCCGCTGCACAAGTCCAATGATGTCATCACCTTTGCTTTCCCTAGTGTGTGTAATGCATCCTTTNGACCTGCCAGTAGCCGCTGCACAAGTCCAATGATGTCATCACCTTTGCTTTCCCTAGTGTGTGTAATGCATCCTTTACACTGATGTATGGTAGTTGTTCGCTTTGAGTTATCAGATTCAGGGGGCGAACGTCCACGCAGAATCGCCACGTTCCGTCTTTCTTGGGCGCTAACATGATTGCGCTGTTGTACTTGCTGTGTGTGGGCTCGATGACGCCTTCGGCTAACATCTCCCTGATCTGCTCCTTGATGATGGTACACTGGNGACCTGCCAGTAGCCGCTGCACAAGTCCAATGATGTCATCACCTTTGCTTTCCCTAGTGTGTGTAATGCATCCTTTGCACTGATGTATGGTGGTTGTTCGCTTTGAGTTATCAGATTCAGGGGGCGAACGTCCACGCAGAATCGCCACGTTCCGTCTTTCTTGGGCGCTTACATGATTGCGCTGTTGTACTTGCTGTGTGTGGGCTCGATGACGCCTTCGGCTAACATCTCCCTAATCTGCACTTTGATGATGGTACACTGGGAGGGGGTTGGGGTTGGTAAGTGCGTGGTCCTGCGAAAAGCTGGTGGTCGTGCTCCAATGGTATTGAGTGCTCTGCGATAGTAGTCCGCCTTAAGGGGTCAGTGTCAGCAAACACGTCCCATCTTTCTTGGAGGATCTTCTGTACCATTCCCCGGTACTCTTCTGGCACCTCATGGTCCAGCTGGACGCCTGGTGTGCAGCTAGTGGTCCGTGGTTCTAGCTCGCAAACGGTGGGTCGTTCCTTCTATCCAAAATGGATCCTGCAGGCCGGTGGCTCTACAATGGTGTTCTGTTCGGTGAACCAGGGTATGCCCAGTATGGCGTCTTCCCGCAGGTCCACCGACACTAGTGCTGGAGTGGTAGTCTCTACACCCCTAATTCGGACAGTGATGGTCACTTCTCCGAGGGTCTGCCCTGTATGTTGGTGTGTGGCAAGATGTACTGTGTGCTTTGCTGGCCTTATCGCGTCCTCATTCATGAACCCTGCCCTCACGAAATTGTGTTATGCTGCTGTGTCCACTTGTGTTAGACACTGGATGTTATTTAGGGTGATCGGTATCCTGATCATCCTGTGGTTGCCCCTGTTTATTTTCTGTAGAACGATTTGTTGTGGAGTGGGATCTTGTTACTGCTTTGTGTTGACTTGTCTTGTGTGGTTATTCATGTTTTGGCCTGAGGTGGTGAACGTCCGGCTCACCTTCCCCGCTAGCTAGTTTCCTGCTGGTGTCCTTCCATTTTTATCATTTACTTGTTTCCTGTTTTCTAGGTTGGGGCACTCGTTGTGCCAGTGGTACTGCTGACCTTGGCAGTACATGCATAGAAAAGGGGGAGCCTTCCCTCTAACTGCCGTGTTTGGACGGGATGAAAGGGGGGCCTGTCTCGTCCCTCTGTCCTGCTGTTCGGTTTGGTGCACCTCCCTCTTGGCAAGTCCAGCTGATGGCTGTGAATCCCCCCTCCACACACTGTGATCCCGGGGTTGTGGTTGATGTGGTCTATCCCTTCCCCTATGATACACTTTGGCCTGGTCCAGTAAGGCCATGGACATCAATAACTGTGCTATATCGGTATGGATTAGTGGGGCTAGGGCCAACCTGAACACTGACCTCACCATTGAGGCTACCACCTCTAAAATGTCTGGGTCCTGCATCTTTGGGTGAAAATGTTTGAGGAGATTAACCTTTCACGGGGTAAATTTTGTTAGTGTCTCACATGCCCTCTGTTGTTCCAACACTGCATGGTTCTGAGCCTGTAATTATGTATATGCGGAGTTGAACTGTCTGAGGAAGACACTTTGAAAATCGGCCCATTGCATGTTGTAGTGATCAAAGGCCCACCACGACGTACGTGCCTCCCCAGATAGCTGTCCCCCAAAGCAGCTAGGCCACTCCAATTCACTGACTCAGTACTTGGTTAGTCTCCTGTGATGTCTCAGGAATGCCTGCTGGTCCTCCAGGGTGTGTCCAGCGAATGTTGGAAGCGACTGGAACCAGGCTGGTGTCGTGCCCGTCTCTCCGGTGGTTCCTGTCACTCCTGGGGTTGCTCTGGCCTCCTAGTGTTGCAGGGGCCACATGAAGCTAGGTGTGGTGTGTTTTGCCAATGGGTTTCCCCATGGCGCTGCTGCTACCTTCATGTTGGTTGAGTGCCCCCTTGGACTGTGGTGTTGGCTGCTATGCACACTGTCTTCAGTGAAGGAGCATGGAGTCATTGCCAAAGGTACGTGTGCCTGCAGTTCACGCCCAAAATGTCCTGTGGTGTTGTTGACATTGTCCCAATCGGTTGTCTGCACAGTCCGCACACACTTATCGCAACGAATCTTCCCATGGCTGTCCGTGGTCGGGGCTCAGTTTCCTTGAGTCACACGGTGTGGTAATTCCGTTGACACTCTATGCAAGGTATTGTCCCTTCACCTATCCCTGCACATATGATTTGCTTCACGCACCTTTGGTTACGAGAAATGTCTAATATTCTTTCCCCAAACTTTGCCCAGTTGTTTCAGACTGGAAAAATGTTTCTCGTGTCTGTTCTCGTTCGCACAGTCCAGTGTGGCTGTTGATGCCAAAGTTATTTTGGAAAACCCGCAGTTGGTTATACACTACAACATGACGACGCTTGTTTTCCATTTGAAGTGTGGATAATGGCTTTCTCATCAATTTCCTGTTGAAGGTTTTAATATTCTGTGCGAGTCGTCGGGCATTCACTTCTTCCAAGCACTGACAATTATTAGTCCAGAACGAGTTTGTGTTAATCGTTTGCCACACGCATTTAAGACATAAATTTTGGCTTCTACCATTCGATGTCGTTCAGTTGAGTTATCTGGTATTTGATCTCTCGTCCACGTGGCCCGTTGTGGTAAACATGGCGGATGTTCTTATCATGTGTCTCTCAAAATTGCCTCTCTATTCTACGTAATCGATTATCTAGTTACAGGTATGAGAGGTAGATTTGGTGCCCATTACAGAAAACTTGTCCTATTTACTGATGAAAACGTCCTATTGCCACGATACTAATTGTTCACATTTNTTGGTTATACACTACAACATGACGACGCTTGTTTTCCATTTGAAGTGTGGATAATGGCTTTCTCATCAATTTCCTGATGATGGCTTTAATATTCTGTGCGAGTCGTCGGGCATTCACGTCTTCCCAGCACTGACAATTATTAGTCCAGAACGAGTTTGTGTTATTCGTTTGCCACACGCATTTAAGACATAAATTTTGGCTTCTACCATTCGATGTCGTTCAGTTGAGTTATCTGGTATTTGATCTCTCGTCCACGTGGCCCGTTGTGGTAAACATGGCGGATGTTCTTATGATGTGTCTCTCAAAATTGCCTCTCTATTCTACGTAATCGATTATCTAGGTACAGGTATGAGAGGTAGATTAGGTGCCCATTACAGAAAACTTGTCCTATTTACTGATGAAAACGTCCTATTGCCACGATACTAATTGTTCACATTTNAGGTGCCCATTACAGAAAACTTGTCCTATTTACTGATGAAAACGTCCTATTGCCACGATACTAATTGTTCACATTTTTGTTACAAATTTGCGTTAAGAATTACTTTTTCTGCTGAGAGCTGTTGAAAACATTAATTGTCTTGCTTTATACTGCCTGTGTGCTTATTGATGGTTAATTGACTAATTTTAATGTTTCTTTAGGTTATAGTAACACGTGGCTACCGTGGTGGCTACCATGGTTAAGGTTATAGTAACAAGTGGCGGTCATTACTTGCGGTTTATTACCCCGTGTTCCGCACTCACTGTACTCACTGTTTTATTGTTGTTCTTCCGTCGTTCTTGGCCTTCTGAATCTTGGCCCCTAAGGCAGTGCACAATTTCGATGTGGTCAAGCAATGGCTCTGTGAAATATTGGTCCCTAGTTGAGAAAGCCAACTTGACGCGTGGTGTTACCAGAGCTGATGTAGGAAATATGTGCCCGGCACCACAGCCCTGTGGTGAGCTGATGGAATGAGGATCGTTTTGGTCGTCAGCCTAGGGGACTCTGGTTAACACTCAGTCGCATATGATGTCGAGGCTGTAGGCTGCCTCGCATGACTTAATTAAATTACAAATGAAACACTTATGATGTGCTTGTAACAACATCTCAGGCCAGTGCGATGTCCTTCGTAATGAGTATCTGTCCTCAGGAATGAGTGCTGCCTCCAAATTGTGTGACCATGCTTGGTGCCTTTGTTGGTGAAGGTCTAGTGAACTCTTCTCACTGGCCCAGCAGGAAAATCTAGGTGAGGAGACAGTATCCACATACATGTACACCCACGTAGCATCAATTGGTGCCATCTTGGCAGGACGGATAGCCCATGCATCAAGACCTGCCCGGGAAGATGTGTTACCACTATAAGAAGGAGGCCNGCCATCTTGGCAGGACGGATAGCCCATGCATCAAGACCTGCCCGGGAAGATGTGTTACCACTATAAGAAGGAGGCCGGTTTAATAAACCACATGTCCCCCGAACTGGCACCAGAAAGAGTCCTCTATAGCGGGGATCCTGGGATGTGTTTTTTCCATGTATNGGGAAGATGTGTTACCACTATAAGAAGGAGGCCGGTTTAATAAACCACATGTCCCCCGAACTGGCACCAGAAAGAGTCCTCTATAGCGGGGATCCTGGGATGTGTTTTTTCCATGTATGGGAATAAAACTGGTCTTGCACAGGATGTACTATCTGCCTCTGGTTTACCCTGGTGTAGACTTTGGTGTCCTACTGAGACATTAATTTGCAGTGAATAGCAGCAGGCTTGTCCCCATCCTGTCTCCCAGTCTGTTGGGTGTTTTAAATGCTGGTTTCTTTTACCTCCCCTCCTCCTGTACATAATGCTGAGGCTGACGAGTCCCAATACCGGGGGTCTAATCCATGGTTTTTAAAGGTACTCCCAAAAAGGGTGGCACCGTCAACAACCACTTGAAATGGCACAGCGATGACACAGGTTAAGGCTTCCAGTCACACATTTTTTTGTTAGCCGCGGTTCAGAAGGGCACACTTTTGAAAATGTGTCCTCAGGTTCTTCGGCATGTTGGCGCAGCTCGCGCCATGACTTCGGCCTCCTTCCTACCAGCATGACGTCGACTGTCCTGCTGGCCAGAATAATAGTACTAGGTGACCCCAAGTGCAGCTAAATAGTGGAGAATAAAATCCCGAAAAAGTACACAATGTTCAAAATGCCGTAGCCAAATTAATTAGATTCATTCTTTTATTGAAATCTCAAACGAGTGTGGCTACTCACACCCCTTTCAGAGATGGACTCGTCCAGCGCACACAAGCTGGAACACCTCTCAGATTACAGTTATTCCAGTTATTTAGTTAATTGTAATTATGTGCAATGCTTAACAGGATAATAGTGTTCTTTTTTCACATCAGACTGCCTGACAAGGCCTCATTGTCGTTATTTTTTTTTTTTCTATTGTGATGACATCCTCTGTGGTGTAACAGTCACAAACAAAATTTTCCCATAATAAATCATGGGGATGTCACCATCATGTTACTAAACAGCGAATTGTATTGTGTAGCATATTCATCAACCTTGAGAGTACATGTCAATTTTCACATCATTTTTGGCGCCGGCTTCGGCCACCCTCAACAGAAGCTGACACTATGATTTTAGTCTGACTTCAGTACTTGGTCTAGCTGGCAGCATGGGAATTTCTCTCCACGCAGACCCCTCAGCACCTTCAACTTTTGCTGTAACCACCTTCATCGTGAATAGTAATGTTAATCAACTGGAACATTTACGTATTCAGTGCCTAGGAGACGACCGTCTGCCACCCTGCATGTGAACTAGTGATTAATGCACTATGCTACTTTTCAATCATTTACATGGCTTAGGCTGCTTTTGCAGAATTGGTCACCAGTAGACCAGAGTGGCGGGTGCCAACCACTTGTTACATATAAGCGTTAATGCATATGTATAAAAGCATTAAGTGAACATATCATAGCCATATGTATTTCATTTACTTTACCTCTCAGGGTATTTTGGTTGCTGCACTCTAATGCATCAAAGTATAAGTAAAACATGTGAGGTGCATACAATTTCGCCAGTGCAATAAGTGAAACCACTAGGTATGTGCAATTATTGGTAAGTTCAGAATCTGCAAGAACTCCATAATGACATAGGACTCCAGGGACCCACGGGCCATCGACCGCACGACCCTAACTAACTTCTGCTCACTGAGTTATGGTGCTGGGCAATTTCACCAGTTTTCGCCTTAAGCTGGGTAAATCAGGTAAGGTGGGGTCTCACATCAGCATCCCTGGAACCCCTGCACGTCATATGTACATACTGAAGTTGGATACTCATTAAATGAGTACAGTTCCTATAACTTTAACGACTAGATCTTAGAACTTGGTGCAAACTAGTTGAATGATACCCAGCCTTTGCTTTGGTTTTCTGTAATGCCTATACATAATTGATTATCATTAAACCAGATGTGACAGAAGGTATAGTCGGTTCACGACTGGAAGAGACTTTTGAAAATCTACGTTTGAAAAAACACCCAAGCCGTTAGCTACATGCATATAACATTACAAACAGCGGCGAGCGCGGATACAGTTATGCCGTTAGGTTGCCAGCACAAAGAGAGGAAATAGTTCTAAAGTTTTAACGTAATTGTTAATTTATCGCTTACAAATGGGTTTCGAAAAGACCTGTATCTTATTATGCCAATTATTAATGACGTGATGCTAACGTACTTTGATTTCAATGTTTCTTGCATACTCACAAGATCACGCTCAAGGTGAAAGTAGAGCGGCCATTTGTTTACAAACCTTCGTTCTGTGTGTTGTTGGCGAGATGTGGTCGACAGACGTGCCAGAGAATTGGTGCGATTATCTTGTTTAACCAATAATAATTCATTTACTGGTTTTTTTTTTTTCTCTAATATCCTCTCTTTATTATTTCTCGTTGTGCCGATTTCTTTCGTTTCTGATACCTGTATAAGAGATTACTCGTAGTGCGTTCTCACGTGTTTAATATTTTTTTAATTTATTTCAGGTTTGCTTAAAATTTTATTTATTGTATTTTACGTTATTTGTTGCGGTAGTTTTTGTGTGCAGTCATGAGTTCTAGCAAGGTGAATCAAAGATAAGTCACCAACGCCAACAGGACATCATTAACCTCACCAAATCGTTGTATTCCCTAATTAGGCGAGGGGAAATGAAACCCTGCAACGTCGCGGAAAGAGCGGCAGAAATGTGGAAACGCTTCAGATCCACAGTTCTAAGGTATGTAAAAATATATGTAGTATTAACCATTGCGTTTGCCAGTTGTGTGTGCTTAGGTCAATTATGTTGGCCTACGAAATGTGTTTACAAGAACATAAAGAAAATTTGTTAATAACTTGATAACATCGTCGAACGTTGTCTACGTGTCTTTTTAACGTTTTATTTGGGTAATTATTAATTTTAGGGGGATTTTCTGTAAAAAATAACAATTTCACGGAAAATGGTATATTTCCACTCCACTAATGATGCAGAACAC
>NQII01000290.1:801774-818687 GCA_002778355.1 Clitarchus hookeri | reverse complement strand
CAGTAAGCATCTTGATTTTTCGACTATGGTTCTATTGGCTCGTTCACAAACTCCGTTCTGTTCTGGTGTATACGGAATGGTTGTCTGATGTCTTATCCCACAGTTAGTTAGGAAATGTTTAAATTCTGAATTGATATATTCCCTGCCGTTGTCTGACCTTAATATTTTTATTTTTCTACCCGTTTGATTTTCTACCATTTTCTTGAATTGTTGAAAGACCTCTAGAACTTGACTTTTATTTGTTAAAAAATAAACAAATATCTTCCTCGAATAATTGTCAATAAGAGAAAAGAAGTATTTACAGCCACCGATAGATGTTTGCTCCATGGGGCCTGCTAGGTCAGTGTGTATTAATTCCAACAGGTTTTTGGCTCTACTGGTACTGGATTTGAAGGGAATTCTTGTCTGTTTACCTTCCAACCATACAATGCACGGATTGGTAGAGTAAGTTAGGTCTTTCAAGCCAGTTGACATTTTTGTAATCATTTTCATGTTTTTCCTATTCATATGACCTAGTCTGCGGTGCCATAAAAAATCGTCCTGTACTGAACAAACAATTTCGTGTTTAACTTCGTGTTGATTGTAGGTGTCGACTCGGTATATACCGTTGCTAGGTTTTGCTGTGGCCACAACATTGTTAGTTTCATCAAAAATTTTGGCCCCATTCTGATCGAACCTGATTTTAAAACCATTCTGAATAATTTTATTGACAGACAGTAAATTGATAGAGGCATCTCTTGCATACATAACATCTCTAACTTTCCTTTTTACATGTTTTCCAAAAACATTAAGATGGAGTGAAGCATCTCTCATTGCCTCAACTTTTAGGTTAGTATTATTGGCAACTGTAATTGAACTCTCTTTCTCTATTCATCTTCTGCTCCAGCATCTCCTCCAGCGAGCTCACCTTCAGCTTCGCCTTCTTCAGCATGGCCTGCAGCTTTGCCGTCTTCCCCGCGTGCGCACACCACACCGCATCCAGCTTCCGGTTCGCATCTTCAAGCTGGTCCACAGCATGTTTCTTCAGTGCTTCATATTGCTGCACTTTCACCCGGATGGAGCTTTCAAACTCTGCTAAGCTTGTTCTCAACACTTCTTCGTTTTTCCTCAGTCCTTCTATAATTTCCTTGCTTCTCTCGTACTTCTTGTGAAGGTCTGAGAATGCAATCTCTATTGTATCAAGATGACCCTTATGGGCATCCCTCTCCTTGACGATGGCGGAGACCTGCAATTTATGGGCACGCTGTTCTTGCTCTTTGTCGGCAATCAACCGAGAGATTGTCTTCTCGTACTCGTCCAAGATCTCGCCCATATCCTTTGTAATCTTCACCTTCTCTTGCACTTGCTTGCTAGCCTCAGCCGACCTCTCCTCTGCTTCGACCAGCCTGCTCTGGTACACCATCTCTTGTTCCTGCTTGGCTGCCTCATGCATACGTTGGGCGGTGGTGACATGTTCCAGCTGGTCCTCCAGGTTGTGCACATGAGCGATGGCCTGCTCCTCCAGCTCGTGCACTGTTTCTGTATTGTCGCACCACTCGAATTACTGGGCCCATAACCAATTGAGTTATTGCATATAGGCAGAGAAGTGGACTCAAGTGCTTTCTAACATTTTCGTTTATTATACACACGGTTACACTTGACGACACATCGCTACAGATGCTTGCGAAACAACAGGACAGGCGACTACCGAGCGTAGGCCATTTTGATACATGAATGTCCATAGAGGTAGCAATCCAACAAAAAGCACATGTCTGCTCGATAAACAAACTATCCCGGGAAACGAACCACCGCGGCTTTAACTTGAAACCTGATCAAATATTACGAAGCTTTCCAAAGCTAAATACACACGAAAGAATTTTACACCTGTGTCCCGAAAAATTAAGAATATAACGTCATTACAAGACATACAGCTGATTTAATTACTTCAGGCCAAAATTTTCTTTCTACTTTTGCTTCTGATAAGACATCTGCCCATATCCATTAATGTTCTATTGTATCTCTCTGCTGTTCCATTTAGTTCATGAACATATGCTGGACAAGGTTTTATTACTATTCCCTTTTCTTTTGCAAACTGAAAAACTCTTGCATTCATATATTCCTTGCCATTGTCTCATCGCAGTTCCTTTATCATCTTTCCTGTCAAGTTTTGTACCTCATTTACATATTGCACTAAATAATCATATACCTCATATTTTGTCCTGATACAATACACTTTAACTAATTTGCTGTAGTCATCTATGTAAATCAAAATATATTTTTTTCCCTGATTTCCTGAAGTCTTATGTTGTCCTCTGCTCTTCTTCGATTATGGTGAAATGGTAGGTTATGCATTTTGTTTTCAATACATGTTGCACACCTTAGGTATTCAGATTCAATCTCTTTAGGTAATCCATCCAATGACTCAATTTTGCACATTAATTCCAAATTTCTAAAATTTATATGTCCCAATGTACGGTGTAGTTTTTCTTTTATAGTCATATTTCTTTTACTTACATTCGCCTGCATTATTTCTTCAATCATGTAGCTTTTCATCTTATACAATCCCTCATCTTTAATTGCCACTGCTAGAACCTTTCCATTTGTGTTATAAATTTTTGACAATCTCCTTCTTGAAACAATTGAAGGTTTGTCTGTAATTCTTGAATAACTTAACAGGTTTGCCTTCATTTCTTTTACATAAAAAACATTTGTCAACATTACTTCCGATTTTTGTCCATACACCAGGAAACAAGTATTAATATTACCAACTTTTGTAGCTTCTAATATTGTTCCATCACCAATTTTTACTTTCACAGGTTTCTTCAATGTCTCGCAAGTATCAAAGCACTCATCAGTGTTTATAATATGGCCTGTACAACCACTATCGAGTAACCATTCTATTTGCCCTTTCTTTGGCTTATCATTTTCACTTGTTGTGTACGTATTGTTTGCAATGGTAGTGTGAAAACTATTACCTTGATTCTCATGACTACTTTGATGATAATTTCCTCGTCCTCTATGCAAATTTCTATTATTCTTTGATCCACGTCCTTGGTAACTGGATGATCCACGTCCTTGGTAACTGGATAATCCATGTCCATGGTAACTAGAAAAACCACGTCCACGGTTTACATTTCTGGAACGACAATCTCTTCTAAAGTGTCCTGGCTTTCCACAGCCAAAACAATTTAAATTAATCTGATTTGATGACCTGGCTTCCGCTCGAAAAACATTTGATGTATCATTTGATGTATCACTCGCATTCTCTGCCGTTTTTAACTTTATTTTACTTTTTAAATAGTCCACAGTTCTCTCACCCTCCGGTAGAACATCTATTAAATCACCAATATGGCTGTAATTAACTGGTAGCGCCTTCAACATATAATTTAGCTTTTCCTGCTCCGATACTATTGCTCCTGCTTGTTTTAGTTCGTTTGTAGCTTTCTCAAAGTCGTCAAAGAATAAGCTAACCTCCGAGTAATTTTTTAATTTGATAGTTTCCAGGTTATGTCGGCACACTATCTGCAACGCCGTTGATTTTTTCAGATACATCTCGTCAAATTTTTTGAAAATCTCATTAGCTGTATCGAGCTCTCCTATGTATTCCAGCTGTTTATTTGATATGGCACTATAAATGTAATGTGTTGCCTGGACATCCTTGTCATCATCAGTCTTCATTTTCGGACTTACTGCCACATCCTTACACTTCTTAAACTGTAAAAACTTTAGGATTCGTAATTTCCAATTACAATAGTCCCGCTCCATCGAAAATTGGAATGTTTATGTCGCTATTTCTAGCCGCCATTTTGGTTAACAAAACTGTTCTTTTTTCGGAATTTTCACCAAACTATTTCACTCGTTCACTTCCAAACCACGCTCTGCTACCATGTTAGAATAATAGAAGTAAAGCAAACAACACTTTGTTATACACTGATGGATTTAATAAGCAATTAACAGGCATAAGTAACCAACATCCCTCCGTGGTCTCAAGTCCGCCACGGAGTAGTGACGAAACTCAGTGTTGCCAATTGAAATGTACCATAAAATAACAAATGTTTTGTAGCCAAATGATTATGTCCATGTTATTTTGGCCAGGGAATGTAAAGAAGAGTCCCTCGAGCCAAGTTTTCTTCTAAATTAATGATCCTAAAATTGGAGTGTAACATCAAGATGCTGAGATCATCAAAATGGTATTCTCTATCACATTATTTTACATTTGCCAACTTCGCAAAGATTTTTATTTTAATGGTAATGTGTAATTTTCGCCAGTAGCAAATCCAAGTTCATGCTCTATTATAGCCAGCATTTAGAGAGACATAAAAATTTAAAAAGTGAAGATATGATTTTTAATTATTTTAATTAACTTACATATGTTTTAAATTATATGTTTGTCACGTATTAATTATCAAAAGTATTTTCAGTTCTTAGTATGTGAAGATTTGTAAACCACCATTTCAAACTTAAAATCAGTAATTATCAGAATGGTCAGTATCTACCATAAAGCTATTTTCATCATTAAAGTTTGTGTGTTTTAACCAATTCTATTAATTTTATTTAATACTTTGTTTCTGATTTTTATGTTCTAAGTATGTGGTATTTTTCAACACCTATAGTATACTTACCAGTCCACAAAGAGTGTTATGTCATGCCATACTCCTAATTCACAAGTCCATACCTACTTGCTAACATTTAGCTTACCACTCATATATGTTGTCTTGAGTCGTTACGTTATTGTGTTTGTTTTATGAGAAGATGAATGAGGTTAGGGAAGAGTTGATCCTGAAGAATTTGTAGTAAGTATTCCACCTTCAACTTTGAGAGAACATGTTTTTTTTTGTGGGTGCTGTTTTGCAGTGTCTTGTTTTGCCTTGTGCAAGTGTTGTGTATCAGTCCCACAAGCACCAATGTTGATATCCGTTAGGTACTGGAATAGAGTTGTGCTTGTAAAGAAATTATCACAGTAAATAATACACTGCGAGTGTTCAAAGCCATGCAAAAGTTTCTTTACAACTCGTTCCCCTAATCCTACATTCTGGTCATATCCTACATTTGGCTTGTCGTTTCCTACATACATATCAAACCGTAGAAGTAACCCTGTTTTGTTATCACACAGTGACCGTAGTTTCACACCCCACTTACTTAATGGTTTAGAGGACATGTATTGTTTGAACCGCAAACGGCCCTAAAAACGAAGCATTGTTTCGTCAGCAGATAAGTTACAACCACGTTCAAATTCTTCTAAGTATGTGTCTTGTACAGTGTTAGTAACCAGGTGAATTTTGAATAGGGGGTCATATTGTGGATGGGGTTTTGGATGTTGCTTACTGTTATCTGCAAAATGCAAGAATGAATGAACACAGAATAATTTGGTGTGCAATTTAGCCATTATGTTTCAGTGAAACATTGTTTAATAGATGTTTTTAGACACATGCTTATTTCAATTTCTGTCATAGCCATTATATCTTCAGATGTACACTCTTTTCAATGGTTATACCACGACCGAGGAGAAAAATCTCTTGTTGCTGTAGAACTGTGCTGCGTAGAAGCAATCTACAGCAGAATCCTCCAATATTATTGTCTTCAGTGAAGGATGTAAAGCGGATTTCTGACACCAGTTCAGAGAAATATTTATGGTTTCACTGTCCAAATCCAACCAGCCAGCACTTCACAGGCATAGCTGCTATCTTATCTCCCGAATGAATGTCATGTAAATTACAAGATTGTTTTTCACGGTATCGCTACAGTCTAATTCTGACNACAACTCGTTCCCCTAATCCTACATTCTGGTCATCTCCTACATTTGGCTTGTCGTTTCCTACATACATATCAAACCTTAGAAGTAACCCTGTTTTGTTATCACACAGTGACCGTAGTTTCACACCCCACTTACTTAATGGTTTAGAGGACATGTATTGTTTGAACCGCAAACGGCCCTTAAAACGAAGCATTGTTTCGTCAGCAGATAAGTTACAACCAGGTTCAAATTCTTCTAAGTATGTGTCTTGTACAGTGTTAATAACCAGGTGAATTTTGAATAGGGGGTCATATTGTGGATGGGGTTTTGGATGTTGCTTACTGTTATCTGCAAAATGCAAGAATGAATGAACACAGAATAATTTGGTGTGCAATTTAGCCATTATGTTTCAGTGAAACATTGTTTAATAGATGTTTTTAGACACATGCCTATTTCAATTTCTGTCATAGCCATTATATCTTCAGATGTACACTCTTTTCAATGGTTATGCCACGACCGAGGAGAAAAATCTCTTGTTGCTGTAGAACTGTGCTGCGTAGAAGCAATCTACAGCAGAATCCTCCAATATTATTGTCTTCAGTGAAGGATGTAAAGCGGATTTCTGACACCAGTTCAGAGAAATATTTATGGTTTCACTGTCCAAATCCAACCAGTCAGCACTTCACAGGCATAGCTGTTATCTTATCTCCCGAATGAATGTCATGTAAATTACAAGATTGTTTTTCACGGTATCGCTACAGTCTAATTCCGACTCTAAATATGCAAATAAAAGATTGTAACACTCTTTTTATGTCATGTTCGCTTCCTTGCTGCCACTGTTATTACTTTACTTGTATACTATAAACATGGATGACTGTCATAACATGTGCAACTTTTATACAAAATAATATTTAGTGACATCAACACTACTCAGATATTCAACAAGTATTGCGCGCCATACACTTTTCAACTATATGATGCAAGGAAGCGACATTAATGGCAGTTGAAAAAAGTCGAACATCACGGAGAAAGAGTTAATAAACCTGAGTAAAATTCTCTTTGTAGCAAAAGTAGATATTTGGGATTATTGAGTGCTTTATTCTTGTCCAGTGTTTTATATTGTATAGTTGATTCAAGTGTTTATCTGCCTTTTGCAAGTGTTACTGTCTTTGTCATATCATTTGTTCTGCAAACCAAGGAAATGTCACCAACACACTGACCATACCCAAACTCAGTAAAGCTTAAAATCTCACACACAAAAAACCACACACAGAAGTAGAGTGTATATATTTACAACTCAAATAATTTATTATAATTTATATAACAGTTTACAACCACCACAAAAAAACCACTACTACTACTTTAGTATTACTATTATTACAAAAAAACTGGCACATGCAACATGATGGCCAAAGCAGTAAACACCTGTCAAACAGTATTACATAAATTTTTCTTGGCAACAAAATTCAAACACAATGGAACCACCTCATCGGACAAGTATTGTTCCAACACCTGGGAGCAAAGGATTACCCTCATTCGTGCTTACCTGTGTAATATTGACACCACCTGATCAGGTTACACCAAACTATATAATACCTGACTTAAGTTATGGAGGGAAATGGTGAAGAGGTAAAATCTCAGATGAATCACCCTATAATAAATACAGCAAGAAATGATGAGATCATGACAGTATCATGAAAAGAACAAGCTAGAACAATCCTTAACCCTCCCTTCTAGCACATAAATTCCACAAGCCCAGGAATAAACAGAAACCAAACCAAAACCTCACCACCTACTGGAAGCACTGAGGTTACTAGGGAAGTGCAAAATGAGCCAGAGACCCCTATTCCTAAAACTGGAATTATTTCAAGAGGAAAACAGACCCTGTTATCTGCATGAAAAACCAGTGTATTAAAGTACCTCGGGTACTAGAGGTAGTTTCAAGGCTTGACTGTATGTCTCAAGGTGAAGAAACACCTCAGCTTGAAACCCAACCCAGCCTGTCCTTTTTACTTGGTGACTGCCTGGAGTTCTCATCTTCTTCTAAAAAATTTTTCATATCCTGTTTAATGTACATTGAAATCCTCTTGTGATGCTGTCATATCTAAAAATACCACAAACACCCCTCGCAACNTTTTTCATATCCTGTTTAATGTACATTGAAATCCTCTTGTGATGCTGTCATATCTAAAAATACCACAAACACCCCTCGCAACATGGGTGTTTATTAGGGTGGTCCTTATTTTTCGAGTTTTAAAAAACTACTGCGGCATCCCGTCATATGATTTTCTATCCTNAAAATCAAATGAGATGGTGCCCCGTGAAAAATTCGAAAAAAATTTTTTTTTACCCATATAAGGACCACCCTAGTGTTTATCTCATGTTGGCAAAGCGCCACCTTTGTCATCCTACATATATTGCACCATATTGCAATAGCAAACTGTGTCTCCTTAGCTTCCTGGTAAAAGAAAAAGGTGTTGTATCACCTTTTGATGATTACAACCAGCAGGAATGAGAAAGGAATAGCAGCAAAGATTATTCTTCTGTCAGAAAAACTCGCATTGCAAGGATATTTACAAAGGCGGGAGAGGAAATAAACACACTCCCGGTGCCCTGAATTACCCCTTACAATGGCGAAAGAATTTAGTAGTTTTTAGGTTAGTCTGAAGTATGATGTAAGAAAAATAATAAAACTGGTAAAATTAAAATATCAGCAAACACTGTCAAAATTCCTCTTCACTGTTAAATGCTTCTCCAACACAAATTGACAACCTAACCACAAAAAATGTAAAGCTTTTATTATAGATAAAATAAAAATTCTCCTTCCATAGTTCAGAGGTTTACACAACATTTGTAATTGTAGAGCTGTCGAGTTTCTCTTGAGTGAAGTGGCAGAAATCTCTTTGTTTTGGCAATCTAAAAATTGCTGCCAACGGTATGTGCATTTTCACACAAAGTTGCTTCCAATGTACCTGTTTTTTTATGTACCACATTGTCACTGTTCGTTGTGCTTACGACATGACCACATGGCAGGGTTTATGCATGTGTATTTTCGTGCCCACTTAGAAGAGGATCATGCATTCATTGACTGACACAATGATGGAACATATTCCACCATAAATTTAGAATGAAGACTATTTATCAGAGGCCTGATTTTATAGAGTTTATTGTAACCCTCTTCNCAGAGGCCTGATTTTATAGAGTTTATTGTAACCCTCTTCCCCCCTCTTTTTAGCCTTTGTTTTATCACTACAGTGAATTGCTTCCAGTAATTTTTTTAATCTTTTACGTCATTGTCTGACAAACTGCATCAACTTTGAAGAGTGGATCTCAGAACCAATAATGGTCTAGTGAAGGAAGCACATGAACCGCCATTAGTAACAACACAACAAACATTGTCCTCGGTACAAGTAAATGTCCAGTTAGCCAACTGTTTTTGTTTTGCATACATATTAGTTTGTGAAACTAAGTGCTCAGACAATTCATCATCAAAGAACATAGAGAAATATTCTCCTGGGCTACTTCAGCCAATAACTTAATACTGTGGTCTAGATTGTACAGGTTCACTAAAATCTGGCAAAGAATCATAAAAATGGGGCACATTTTGGGACCAAACTTCCTCATTACTTTTATCTTCATTTTCTAACACAGAATTACTAGCTTCCGAATCACTGTCGCCTGAAGAAGCTATGCTAACATTACTATGATTTCTGTCCAATACTTCATCTATTTTCTGTTGTACACTACGAGTTTGTCTGCATGTGTTTGTGGACTTCTTTATTACCCATTCTTGACCTTGAATTATTTGTTGTTGCTAGTCTACTGATCTGGTTTGAGGTGTGCAAGTAGAAATACTTGAATCATTGTCATTCGAACAAGGAGGAGTTGGTTGTGCTCTATTTCCAACAGCTGTTGGAACACGTAGAAGTTCTTCATCTGAAGTGTCACCATCTTCTTCAGAATAACTTGCATGTTGAGGTAACGAAAAATATAAAGCTAATGCTACATCACAGGTTAGGCTCTTCTTTGCCATGATCTGAAATGTTAATTGGTGGTCGTTTAGTCTGACTGCAGTACAATAATATTTGAAATGCTACAACCATAACCTTTATACATATGATAAACAAAGCTAAAAACTAAGTGACTGACTCTTACTAAAAAACACTAATTTTGTAGGTAAACAGCTGCAAAAAAAAAATTTTCACTAACAATTATATTACTCTTGTAAAACACATTAGTAGTTACTCCCGAAAAAATTCAGTTCCGAATGTGGGCACTGGTAAATATATTCCCACATGCATACTACAATTGAATAATTCATGTAACAAACAATTTATTACATTTTTATTTTTAANGGTAAATATATTCCCACATGCATACTACAATTGAATAATTCATGTAACAAACAATTTATTACATTTTTATTTTTAAATCTGCTCATAAATCAGCAAATGAATGATAGTTATCACACATTAAATATAAAAGTTATTAGAACAACATGTACCATTTTATTTACCTTCAAATACTATAATGACTCCTTGCCACAATAATGTCAACCACCATAGACATGTGTATACATCACCACACGATGACATCAAGTGCTTTCCTAATTTTCTGCTGGTTTGTTTGGATTTCAATAGGTAGCAGCACAAAGCACGGGCAGGAATATTGTTTCCTGTGCCTGTTACACATGAAATTGTACAGCAGGAAATAATTTACCACTGCTTTATAAAGGGTTAAGTTTGTGAAGTCGACAATGTGATTTGCGCATACATGAAATAAATGNTGGTAAATATATTCCCACATGCATACTACAATTGAATAATTCATGTAACAAACAATTTATTACATTTTTATTTTTAACTCTGCTCATAAATCAGCAAATGAATGATAGTTATCACACATTAAATATAAAAGTTATTAGAACAACATGTACCATTTTATTTACCTTCAAATACTATAATGACTCCTTGCCACAATAATGTCAACCACCATAGACATGTGTATACATCACCACATGATGACATCAAGTGCTTTCCTAATTTTCTGCTGGTTTGTTTGGATTTCAATAGGTAGCAGCACAAAGCACGGGCAGGAATATTGTTTCCTGTGCCTGTTACACATTAAATTGTACAGCAGGAAATCATTTACCACTGCTTTATAAAGGGTTAAGTTTGTGAAGTCGACAATGTGATTTGCGCATACATGAAATAAATTAGCGATAATGCTGTATGATACATGGAAAATTGCAAAACAAACCTTTCATAGTAGTTTTATGGTAAATGAAGCTCAGGATCGTGGTATTTGGAAATAAATTAATTAGCATTTTCGTCATTGTTCCGTGAATGCTGGAATTATTACAAGATTTTGCGAACGGTTCTTGGCCCTACCAATTACAGGGTGGGGGGACAAATTATTTTTTTTCTCTTAACACTATTTTTTTTCTGAAAATTAGCATGTAATTGACATTCTTGTTAAGAGAAAATTATTGTTTGGAGCATCACTAGTCATCTGTCTTTGCTTTTCATAATAGTTTTTACTTCGATGCACGGTTTCATATCACAATTTTCAGCCCTTTTCTTGTCTGTAGTATTTTTTTTAATATTTACAAGTAAGGTTTAAAGTGTCATATTTTCTATTTGTAACTTCTCATTCATTTGAATAACTCTACTTCTATTATCCCTATGAATTCTTTTCCTACCGGAATTCCTTTGGGCTGATATTGGTACACTTGCAAGCTAAATTTCAATATGCGCAACAGAAAAGTAAGCTAAATTTTTGTTTACCTTTCAACAAAAGTAATTAGTTTAGTGCACAGGCTGGTTAATCGCAATAAGATTTCAAAACATTTCCGATCAAAGAAAAGAGTATTGTTGTGTGTGTGCCCGCACGTATGCATTATTTTGTAATAACCCATCAAAGCAATTTTTGTAGTTATATTTATAAGAAAAACAATACAATCNTAAATTTTTGTTTACCTTTCAACAAAAGTAATTAGTTTAGTGCACAGGCTGGTTAATCGCAATAAGATTTCAAAACCTTTCCGATCAAAGAAAAGAGTATTGTTGTGTGTGTGCCTGCACGTATGCATTATTTTGTAATAACCCATCAAAGCAATTTTTGTAGTTATATTTATAAGAAAAACAATACATTCNTGCACGTATGCATTATTTTGTAATAACCCATCAAAGCAATTTTTGTAGTTATATTTATAAGAAAAACAATACATTCCTAAAATAAACAGTGACTCATTCCCCTGGATACATCCTTATTCCTCTGTCATGTTCATGGCAGGAAAATGAGAAATTTTGAAATTGTACTATTTCCCTCCAGACACACACTAGTTAAAACTTTGTAACCTTGACAGCAAACCATGGCATATTACTATCACTCCAAATAATTGAGAGATTTTAATTTGTGTAAGATACTGTACTTACCTAGTTCTCATATACAGGAAAATGATACTGAATAAAAACAATTACAGCATTACTTCTATAAACTAAATGGCCACTCTTGAACTTAGGGCTGCACATCGCAAATTATACAACTAAAATTCTCTCAAAGATCACTAAAACACACACCTTTCTTTTAAGAGCAGGAAATGCCATTGGGGACAAGGAAATAAGTGTTTCATAATTATTTTATTAAAATTTATTTTTGTGCAATATGAATAACATAATAAATATATGAATGACATATGAAATATAGGAATTAACATACAATGCTCAAATTTGATTCATTTTCCCCTTTGAATGTGTAAATCAGGTATACGGATTTGGCAGGCAATAAGAATTTAAACACACACACACACACATATATATATATATATATATATATAATTTTTCCATTGATATAACGAGTTGAGTCATCAACTGGACAGGAATGTGGGTGTTCCGGTGTAGTCAAATTTATGACCAATTTTAGTTTTGGAACAGTTCCCCTGCTCCTTGCAATAATGAATTATCATGGTAGAATTCTCATCACAGCTACTAGGCTCACAATACTTTCATTAAAATAAATATTAGTCTCACATTCGCAGGTATTCTCACAGTCGTTGACCAGGAAAGACAGTTTTTTTGGAAGCAGCTAAACATTACTAGTTGTAAAAATTCTTACCTAGAAGTAGCATACATTGCACAATTAAATGTCCATAGAGATTAACATACTGATTTTCACCATGATAATACTTTAAAATCAAATTAAATCAATGAGATAAAAACTTAAACCTTAATATGTACACTTGTAGACATAAAATTTACCGGTGGCATTCAAATTAGACAAATGCATCTTCAGCAATGTGGGCACTGTTGTAATTATTTGTGTTTGTACTGGGAAATGTTTTTGAAATTGTATGGATATTAAAAACAGAAACATGGGGCGATTTTCCAGTTGTCACACAGCCAATCAATTCCATCTGTCGATTGGTTGAAAATTTTGACATTTTAACTTTTAAGGTATGGATGTATGAAAGTACAGACTTCTAAACTTTAACACAAGCAACATTTTAATTCATCAAAAAACATGTTATAGTGACAAATTAATTGCATCAAAATTACATGAAGGATGGCGAGAAAAATAAGAGAACAAGGAATTTATTGGCTTGCAAATTAAAGAATGAAAATTTCCCAGTTCTAAACACAAGCAGACAGAACCATCCAATATGAGATTCTAGCCCGTCTTGAGAACGGAACATCGAGGCAAAATAGTTAACATGGTTTGACAGCAGGTAGCAAATTTTCCCTTTGTCCCTTTCCCACCAAGCACAACCAGCCAGTCAGTCCACTTTATTTTCCCCAGTCCACCCACTACCACTGCAGTTATCCAAAAATATCTTTCTCCTGATTCTTGCTGGACAGTTTAGAATCTAAATCCTGTTGCACCCATGCTGTGATGTAGTGCCAGTTTCAGTAACCTTGTACTCAACACCTATGCTCACTGGGGTAGTCTCTAGTAATGACAAGACAGTTTCAGTGCTCAGAGAAAGAAAGTCACTCCCAAGATCTTAACCTGCTTTTGCATGCTAGGCCAATCCAATTGCCTCTTTAGATTCGTACAATTTATTGGACCCAATGTGGCCGAAAGCTGAATGCACTTCTTGTACAACTGATGGCTTGTGAGATAACTGGTTTCCAGTAATCATCTACCTCTTTTCCTGCAGAGCTGTGATAAAATAAAACTGATAAAAGATCCCTGCAGGGCATATCCTAATTCGTAAGGGCTGGAGGTGTTAATAAATAAAAGCACTAAATTTGAATTTTTTTTATTCACAGTTATTATTGACAGCATTGATCTGTCTATCTCCACTTTTACCATTTTTATTTCTCAGTGAGCAAGATATATAATGTTTATCTCAACTTGGATTAAAGTCTCCTCAATGTCCATGTTTGGTTATAGTCGATTGACTCGCACTGAAAATTAACACATGCTCAGTCTATCTATTGCCATCATTTGAAATGTATTACACTTACGCATCTAGCTCAATAGTCCCGCCTGCCAGTCACATCCGTCACTGCACCGATGCTCACAGTCACAGATTTTACTCAACTGGTCACTGCCGTCATCACTCGTTGCTCATCTCGCTCGTCGTCTTTGCTTAAGGTCGCACAATTGTTAAGACTCCCGACTCTCGTAGACTCTTGGCTTGGAGACCCATTGCGCTTATATAGAATCAGTCATCAGATCTCAAAGATTCCCCGCACCCTGAGTCACACTGAAAGAAACAGGGACATAAAATCAGAAATTCTATCTGCCTAAGGTCAGGAGCATGCGAGCTGCAAAAGACTTATCACAGCGCCATGCAGAAGTATGTGTGGTAGCACATCTTTATAACTTAAACGGTAGGATTATCACTCGTCTGTCATAAATTCCTTTGGGACTCGCCACCCGCTATCATATCACTACTCTGTCCTCTTCCGTTCGCTCGCGTGGGACAGGTCAAGGAAAGCGAGCACATGACAATACATTATCTGCAGACACACAGAAGGTATTACATATCTTGTGTTCGTTCTTGCGTTAACTATGGCAATTTATTCAAAACATTGTTGCAAAATCTATCTTGCTATTGCTGCAAATTTAAATCCNTTCTTGCGTTAACTATGGCAATTTATTCAAAACATTGTTGCAAAATCTATCTTGCTATTGCTGCAAATTTAAATCCGTTTACTGCTGCAGTAACTTGCTAGTAGGATTCCCACTTACAATTGCGTGAGGTGCAACTACAAATTCTCTTGGGCCTTTCTTCACCAGTACCAGTTCACTCAAATCTGCTGCAATATTCTCTTAACCTTTAATGTACAAAATTTCAATGTCAAATTCTTGTGCAGTCTATTCACAGTTTCTTCACACTTTTTGGTTCAAACCTTTGAAAAATCACCCCATGAATGACGTGTTTGGTTGTTTCCTGAATATTTCATCTATCACAAGCATTTTATACTTGTGTTAACATNCCCCATGAATGACGTGTTTGGTTGTTTCCTGAATATTTCATCTATCACAAGCATTTTATACTTGTGTTAACATGATAGTACCATAAAGTGAATAAAAACACAGTGAAAATAGGTGTGTTGGTAATGCCTTGTAAAAATAGTTCTTATTGGGAATGTGTCCAATGCATCAGCAAGAGATCGAAAAATAGCCAATTTATNTAATGCCTTGTAAAAATAGTTCTTATTGGGAATGTGTCCAATGCATCAGCAAGAGATCGAAAAATAGCCAATTTATCCTGATTCTGTTTTTATTTATTCGTTCAGTTACACAGTCACTGTCTTACCACACAAAAATGTTTTAATTTTTTGTCTACAACTGTAGAGAAAGCAAAAGAATGTAAACAACTTTTCCTTCCCCTACTATACAGAAAAGGAAGGAATACTACAATGGGGTTGCATAAATTTCTTCCCCTTCAATGTGGTACTGCCTATTCACATCCTTTCTTGAACTTGGTTGGCTATTGCTATGTTACCAGGTGTAGCTGTATTGTCAGAAACACGGAGGGGTACAGAAAAGTATTGATCGCAGTATCAGCTAATACAGGGGAGGTAACAAGCTAGAAGGGTGGGCGCCTAAGCAAAAGTGAGATGGATATAACGAAGCAACCAAAAGTGGCCCGCGAAAAACAAAACTACCACCTCCTTCCTACACCCTCGGAGGTGGGCGGAGAATGTTTCACAGCAACAACCGTCCCCCTCCTTGTTGGCCACGTAAGAGTGAGGAAACAAGGTCACACTGGTCATGTCTGGTATCACAAAATCAAAACTTATTTTTCCAAGTCAGATATTTACACGTGCGTGCTTCTGCACCACAGCAGTGAGTGTTTTATTTGGTTGAGTCTGAATTTTGAATTGATTAATAACGCAGTATAAATCATTTATAACAAACTTTTCTACAGTGAATTCCCGTTTACAGCGAAGTTCCAACTCTGTCCCATCAAAATTAGTTCAGGTTATGTCTTGGATAAGCAAAGGTTTTGTGAATGTTGAAATGATTTCTCCTGGATAGGGAAGAGCTTTTATGAGCGCACTGGCATCTAGGAAATGAAAGCATCAGTGATAAAGAGGATCAACTTCAGCCTTTTCAAACAAAGTGTGTAGTTTTGTCCCAAGCTGTGAAATGGGGTTGGTCTCCTTATGTGAGATATCTACCAGCTTGACGTTGAGGAGGGTCAGGTCAAGGGTCCAGGGTGGAGGGTTGCAGAGAGGGAAAGGGAAAGGAAAAAAGGCCATAACCATTTAGCCAATTTTCTGCCTCAATAAAATTCTTGTAGCTTTGATTTTCTTTTCTTTTTTAAACAGGGTTGAATACTTTTAAGTTTATGCATTTCAGTTTTGACTTAGATTTATTTTCAAAATTCTATTTAAAAGATGTCAGCCTATTGAATTAAATTAATATTTCATTTAAAAATCATGTTGATTTTACATCACAGAAAGAATCAGGATCGGAATAAAACTGAATCATAACTGGCAAATCTCTGAATTAGATTTTAAGAGAATCTGCACATCCCTAGTTATTATGCAAAATAATATTACACTGACTGCGTACAAATGTGGTGCATTGTCCCTTTGGTGTAATTTCAGAGGGCAGCTAAAAATTTAAACAATTACATTGTTTACTACCACTAAACACACACACACACACACACACACACTCTCTCTCTCTCTCTCTCTCTCTCTCTCTCTCTCTCTCTCTCTCTCTCTCTCTCTCTCTC
>NQII01000290.1:783278-798088 GCA_002778355.1 Clitarchus hookeri | reverse complement strand
ATTTTCATTCTCACATACGGAAAAAAATGCTCTCTGCCTCGTTTTTGTTCAATCACTGGCAGAACCGATCGCTCCCTCGTCACTGTCCCACCCTGGGCAGAACTGATTGCTGCCACGTCACTGTCCCAAACTGGGGCGACTCGACCTCTGCCTCGAAAATGTCCCATCCCAGCAAGACCCGATCGCTGATCAACGTCATCCCATGCAAGACCCATCTGCTATTTCATCACCATTTCTCCACCATTGCAGACCTGCTAAATGCCTCGTCGCCATCTCCCCTGGGCAAACCAGCTCGCTGCCTTGTTACCAACCCATGATGAACCTCACTGCCTCATTATACCCCACCCCCTGGACAGACTAGCTGTCCTATCCCGGCCAAACCCGATTGCTGCCACATGACCGTCTCACCCCAGGTAGACCTGTTCTAGTCTTCGTCGCAACTTACATATATAGACACGCTAACTGCATCGTCGCCATTGCTCCACACAGACCCACTCACTGCCCTGTCGCCATCCACTCTGGAGAGAAACGCTCAATTTATCATCTCAACTAACCCTCGCAGACCCGATAGCAGACTTGTCTCCATCCCACCCCACGCAGACCGGCTCTCTGCCCTGTCGCCATCAACTCTGGGCAGACACACTTGTTGCATCATCGCGTACCATTCCGGGCAGACCCATTCGCTGTTTCGTCATTATACCCCACCCTCCTGGGCAAACCCCCAGGACACTCCGTCTGCATCGCGCCCCAGGCACACCCAATCGCATCTTCGCCGCCATCACCCCCCGGCCACACACGCTTGTTGCATTTTCGCAACCACCCTGGGCAGACCTGCTCAAGCCTTGTCGCCATTTCCCTTCCCCTGGCATACCTGGTCCATGCCTCATTGCAATCGCCAACACCGCGACAAACCTCCTCGCTGCCTCGTCACAGTCCCACCCTGGGCAGAACCGACCTCTTCTTCGAACCATCAGACTCTTGCAAGACTCGATGGCTGCTTCTTCGCCACCCCCCGCCCCTTCCATCACCAGGCAAGGCCTGCTCTCAATCTCGTCCCAATTTCTCTCCATGGGCAGACATGCTAAATGCTTCGTAACCATCCCCCCTGGGCAAACACGCTTACACTGGGAAGACCGGCTCGCTGCTGCCTTGTTACCACACATCTTGGAGAACAGCTCACTGCCTCATCATTATCCCCCACCCTAAGGTCAGACCCGCTTGCCGCCTCTCCTTGTCATGGCCCCATCCTGGGCAGATCAATTCACTCTCTCATCACCAACCCACCCCAAGCAGATCAGATCACTCCCAAGTCACCATCCCACCCTGATTCGACCTGCTCGCTGCCTTGCCCCCATCTTCCATTGCCTGGTATCCCAGGATGTAATCCCGCTCGCAGTTGGTGATGCCTCATCGCCATCGCCAACAACACAGAAAAATCCCCTCATTTCCTTGTCCCCATCGCAGACAGATCCAATTTCTGCCTCGTTGCCATCCCCCCATAGTCAGACCCACTTGCTGCCTCATCACCAACACCCCCCAAGCAGAAGCGCTCGCTCTACCGTAACCATNAGATCAATTCACTCTCTCATCACCAACCCACCCCAAGCAGATCAGATCACTCCCAAGTCACCATCCCACCCTGATTCGACCCGCTCGCTGCCTTGCCCCCATCTCCCATTGCCTGGTATCCCAGGATGTAATCCTGCTCGCAGTTGGCGATGCCTCATCGCCATCGCCAACAACACAGAAAAATCCCCTCATTTCCTTGTCCCCATCGCAGACAGATCCAATTTCTGCCTCGTTGCCATCCCCCCCATAGTCAGACCCACTTGCTGCCTCATCACCAACACCCCCCAAGCAGAAGCGCTCGCTCTATCGTAACCATTACTCACTCCCCGTAGGTCAGACTATCTAGCTGCTGTCACCACCTGGTAAGACCTGCTTGCTGCATTGTAGCCATCGCACCCTAGAGAGACCCACTTATTCCCTCATGGCCATCCCCAAATTCCGAGCAGACCATTTAGCTGCCTCNGCCATCGCACCCTAGAGAGACCCACTTATTCCCTCATGGCCATCCCCAAATTCCGAGCAGACCATTTAGCTGCCTCATAATCGTCCAACCCTGGGCAGACGTGATCGCAGGAACGTCACCATCCTACAACATTGAAACTTTTTTTTATTGAAATGCATATCAATGAACCTTTATACAGAGCTAATTTTTATTTTACTGAATGCCTACTTATATGAAGCATACTGCAGTAACACAAGCAGAAATTGCACGCTTTCNTTATTTTACTGAATGCCTACTTATATGAAGCATACTGCAGTAACACAAGCAGAAATTGCACGCTTTCACACAATTTATGTCATTACATAATTTTTTTTATTAATTACGAAAAAGTACATTAGTTTGTGTAGATGGTATGTGTGTTTCATCTTGTTATGCTTACACTGGTTGAGATTCTACTCTACCAGCCCTTTCTTCCCCACAAATGTAAGTGAATTAACACACTATCAATTTTTCTTAGAAAAAAAAACCCCCATGTGTTTTTGCAAAATATGAACATACATATTACTTGGCATATATTCAGTTTAAGAATTTCTGTTATAATTATATACTTTGTAACATTGTCACAATTCAACGTAACCGATATATGGATGCAAATCAGTAAGCCTAAGTCGACGGATGTTATGCTCTGCATGCAATGTAAAGACGCACAATGACCTGAAAGTAGATCTCGGGACTCCCAAGAGCGTTCCTTTAAATGTGAACTAACCATACACAACTTCTAACCGAATGAGTCACCGCAACAAACAGAGTGCAACAGGAATGCAAGTGCTGAGAAACAAACAGTTTTTATTAATTTTCAAAGTGGATATTAATTAATTACCAAGTGTTAAGTAATTCATAATGTTAAAAGTATATATAGCACAGAATAACTACTTAAACAAAGCCTAAATTTCATACACAAAAAATAATTAATAAATAAATACTGTAGCCACTACAGCATGCCAAAGACAACAATGTCTAACATTCAAATATAATAATCACTTTCAGCATTGCCACCTCAAAATTTAGGTGGAAATTTATGAAAGTGCAAACTTTCCGTACATTAGCCGACACTATGTAAAAACATTAATGTTTTAGTATTTCCAATACAAACAATTTACTTGAAAGAAATCAAACTAAACTAACAACGTGATGCAAGGAATTCTTTTAATTTATTAATGTTTAATATTTGTATCAATTATAAAATATTTTTACTACTAATGAGGTGAAAATGATTTGTTTTGGCGTATGGTTCAGTGTGTACCAAATGGCATCCATATTATAAACCTATGGCGGTANGAGGTGAAAATGATTTGTTTTGGCGTATGGTTCAGTGTGTACCAAATGGCATCCATATTATAAACCTATGGCGGTATAAAGCCAAGAGTACAATTGAACGTCAACGTCAACATTTGTGTTTTGTTAAAATATAAATTACCTCTATTATTTTATAACTGGTCCAGAGAAAAACAATTATTACAAGTATTTACATTACCTTACAATGGTGTATCAATAACATTAAAAATGCTGTAGTGTCACGCTAAAAACACATTTTCACGTCTTTTCCATTTGCTTCAATTGTTCAGCAAGTATATTTATTGTGTATCTTTGTTTCGCCAAACATATGAACATGTTTGAGGTACTTATGAAACCACAAACAGCAAGACTTTTGCCCCACATAAAATTATTTCAACTGGACCTTCTACTGTAAATAATCNACTTATGAAACCACAAACAGCAAGACTTTTGCCCCACATAAAATTATTTCAACTGGACCTTCTACTGTAAATAATCAAATTTTTTGTATGCATAAGGTATTAGAAATTTTAAACACATCCACAATGGTTTATGTTGTGTATTTCTGCCAAATCATTACATCAAATTGGAATTTTTTTTGGGGAAACTTACCGAAAAGCAAAAAGTTTTCCTCATGCAAGAATGCATGGAAACCACTCTTAGAGCTTTCCTTGCAAAAATTTAAAATCCAGTTGTTTGCATGTTCTCATTGTAAATGCAACATAAACACAGAGATGAAAAGGCCACCTCACACTGCAAGACAGCTTTCCACTAATATTTGATACTTGCAATAAGTTTCAGCAAATTGACATACTTGATATAATAATGAATGAGCAAGTTGTGAATTCAGTCCATCTTCTTAACATTAACATTATGGTGAATGCAGTGATGGGTACATCAAGTACGAGTCTCAATGTATCACATATTTTTTCACNCTTAACATTAACATTATGGTGAATGCAGTGATGGGTACATCAAGTACGAGTCTCAATGTATCACATATTTTTTCACTCACCATTATCGTCATTATCATGTGGGTACCGTGCATGTCAAATATCTTTCCACATACTTGTACAAAAAAAATATCTGCTGGATTAAATATATCAGACTGACTGACTTATGTCACTAGAAAAAAAAATAGAGCATTACTACATAAGTAAAAATGTACAAATTTCTTACACTGAAAAAAATGGTCCTTTAATTTATGGAACAAGAAATTGAAACAAATCTTATTTTCGCGTAAGTACTTTACATAGGTTTTTATGAACCATCCGGTAACCAGGCCAGCAAGTAACAAGCAGTGTGTTAGAAAATAATAAAATGGAGAAAATTATTCACTCAAGACAATTACTGGCATCACCTAACTTGTTGCCAACATCACTCATGTCTGCCATTAAGTCCTTTGCTGTGACATTTGACATGCATGGAAAATATACTCTTTGTTAAGAAGCCAAGTACATGGCAATACTAAGGCCAACTTTAATCAACATGAAATAAATGTATATATTGAAAGTTGTGAAATAATGTGAGAAGGCAAGCAATTAAGATACCATCTCTTTACGATAATTGGTTCTGGAGATACAGTAACTTACAGTATACAGAGTTGCAACTGATATCAAGGGTGGCTCGGCGCACCACTTTGCACATTCTTAACTCAATCCATGATAACATATACTTCCATACTTATCTGTTTCCTACAAAGACTAGGTGAAAAAGTTCAACTTAAACTNCTCAATCCATGATAACATATACTTCCATACTTATCTGTTTCCTACAAAGACTAGGTGAAAAAGTTCAACTTAAACTCTTTATTCTGAAGAAATAGATGTTTGAGTGCTATACTCACTTTAAAGATTGCTATGAAGTAGTATCTTCTTGCCACAAGTTTTCACAAGTCTTCTCTTATAAGAGAGAAAACTGTGAAATTGTTGAAGAAACTGTGTTTCCTAGCATCAGACAAATGGTACCAACTGCATGGCGCTCAAACTACGCTGCAGTGTGTATAAAAGTAAAATTTTGAAAACAAACTATTGTACATGTCCATTTTAACATGAAACAAAATCACAAATTGGACTTGAAATTTTAACTCATCAAGCATATCTCAAATATATAGCACAAATGAAAAAAGTAAAATAACCTCACTTTCCTTTAAAAAACTAAACACACTCGACATCTTGGTTCATTTGCGTGTACCACAAAAAATGAATTGCTAGTCATGTTTGGCACACTCATAACAATTTGTGAGGCCACATTTCAGAATGCTGTTCTTCTCCTCAATGTGAACATATAACTACACAATAACTGTACATTAAAGAAGAATATACACCATTATTTCAAACTGAAAGACATTTTAGGTTACTGTAATATCATGAAATCTGCAAATAAGTTGCACAAAAATGAACCCAACAATGAGATGTGATTTAAGATCTTATACATGGGATTCAACTCAAGGAATGACTGACATAATATAATATGATTACACTTCAAGGGATGTAATGTTAATAGAGCTAAAATTAAATGTTCTGTACAGTATATACATTAGGAATTGCACAAGTTTTTTTTTAAAANTGTAATGTTAATAGAGCTAAAATTAAATGTTCTGTACAGTATATACATTAGGAATTGCACAAGTTTTTTTTTAAAATGTCGTATTTACAACTGATATCTACAAAATTCATCTCACGGCTTGGTGTTATGTCTACACTGATTCCGATCACAGATAAGAAGAGGTCAGGCTGACAACACGAAGTTCCAGCTTCACTGTTCTTGATAGACATAACGAAAATATACTAACTGTCTTCTTGGGTACTTGGGTTTGATTTTCCACTGCAGTTTTTCATCATAGGCGTTCAGTACAGGATATTTATTCTAGTTTTTTTTTTNTGTAATGTTAATAGAGCTAAAATTAAATGTTCTGTACAGTATATACATTAGGAATTGCACAAGTTTTTTTTTAAAAATGTCGTATTTACAACTGATATCTACAAAATTCATCTCACGGCTTGGTGTTATGTCTACACTGTTCTTGATAGACATAACGAAAATATACTAACTGTCTTCTTGGGTACTTAGGTTTGATTTTCCACTGCAGTTTTTCATCATAGGCGTTCAGTACAGGATATTTATTCAAGTTTTTTTTTTTTTTTTTTCCACTTTCTGCAATGTAATCTTTGTGCTTGCATCTTGATTGGATCTGAAGACCGAGTCACTGTCATCTTCCCTTTCAATATGCGATTAATATTGGTAATCCATGCATTGCTCATGATGTGAAATCCTTGCATTTAAGGCAGTTGTGAAAACTGCCTTAAATGCAAGGATTTCACATCATGTTTGCTGCAGCACAAGAAAGATAAATATAAGCAGAGTCACACAATATTTTGGCTACACCAGGCGTATAGCACACCTCTGGTAACTTGTTTTGTATTATCGTGATAATTTGGTGACATAGGTTGTATGTGGATAGCATAGTGCCTTCGGTGAGTATCGCCTGGATATTATAAACTCCCAGAACAATTTTTTGTTAGCGAAAATACTTTCTTTGCTACAAAACCACTGATGTAGGTGNTGGATATTATAAACTCCCAGAACAATTTTTTGTTAGCGAAAATACTTTCTTTGCTACAAAACCACTGATGTAGGTGAATGTTGCGGAGGCAATTCTTGACTCTGAAACACTTCTTCCCACTGTGGCACATGTCGAACTACCTACCTACAGGAATATCGTCTGCCTGCACAAAACTTTCCAGGGTGTCATCTTCACAGTTGGAACTTAATGAATGTGAAGATATGAAGTTAGACACAAGTGAGATTGACATTACGAACACCATGACTATGTACACTGCAGAAAAAGATTTTAAGAGTGGCTGGGTTAAAGTTGCGTACGGCAACAAACCGGAAACCATCATTCAGTAGTTTATCAGATAAATGTCTCAAACCAGTGCCTAATACTTAGAGGTACTGACTTCTGCTTTGTTTATAAGAGTGAAAACTGCGAAATTGTTTAAAAAAACTGTTTCATGGCATTGGACAAAAGGCACCCACCTGGTAAATTCTGAGTTGAAAGTGAGAAAATCTTCCGTCTCTTCGTGCCCACGTTCTTGCAATGGTCACTGAAATGATCGTCGCAAACAAGGAAGATTTTGTACATGAAAATGTCCCATCTAATTCAGCTAATCGTGGATTTGCAATCCTTTCAAACCATATTATAAACTGTTCTCTCCCATACCTCTCTCATACATTGAGAAAGTATGTCAAACTGTTCAAAGTCTGTACTTACATTGTGGCACATACATGTAGCTGTTCTAGGCATTTTGATAGTGCAAGAAATTTTAACACAATTGTTGAATTATACAACAGTTGCTAAGACAAACAATTTTAATNGGGCATTTTGATAGTGCAAGAAATTTTAACACAATTGTTGAATTATACAACAGTTGCTAAGACAAACAATTTTAATCACTGTAATTGCCACGTGTCTCACTAGCGTCAAAATCAAACATATACACACTTCAGTCATTACAGTTATTACTTGTAAATAAGGGGGGGGGGGCAAGTAGCGAAAACGTTATGCTAGCGCTAAGTGTTTCTTCCTCTAACTAAAACAGAGTTACAGATACGGCCTATGAAGTTTCCAACCCGTGGCAGGCCCAGCCAGCGGCCGACACACATCGAAAGGAGCGGCGCAAAATACCCATGCCTCCTTTCATGCATGTACAGCCATAAATCTAATAAATCGCAAACACTCTATGGCAAACAAAAACGTTACCAAATCACAAAAATAGAAAGAAAAAAAAATTTAAAAAAGGAAAACATTCTAAACGGCACTCGCACAGAGGCGCGTCACATTCAAGATGCCCAGGCCCAAAAATCCGATCCGTCCTCAACGGTGGGCACAGAAGAACTTTGCCACCCGCAACGAAAAAAAGATGATATTCAATTCAAATCGTATAAAGCACCCCATTCAAGGTCGAGCATGTGGGTGAAAGTAGTATGGAAACAGGATTGATGAACATNTTCAAATCGTATAAAGCACCCCATTCAAGGTCGAGCATGTGGGTGAAAGTAGTATGGAAACAGGATTGATGAACATGTTCCGCCGTGTATAGACACCAGAGCCTGGTTGGAGTTTGGAATGTTCGGCTTAGCATTGAGTTATTAGACTGTCAATACAAAATGAGCATGTCCGTGCATGTATGGAAAACCCCGAGCATGCTCGCCTGCAGGAAGTAATTATATGACGTGAACCGCGCGTTCACAAGCTCCTTTGTGCCCACTCTTACTGCCGCAGTAGTGTCCCCCTACACCAGACACACCACACCGACGGGCTTGTGGGCACGAGTGAGTGTGTTCATAATTGCAGCAGTGTTCATAATAGCATCAGTATATTCATACAGTGTTATTAATTGCATCAGGGTATTTATTCAGTGTTATTAATTGTATCTGTGTATATAATTAATATCATAACTGTCATCATGAAAGACAGTCGACACAGCCATAGCCAGGGACATTTTACATTGTACACTTGGCAATACTGTGGCTGGTACAATGGAAACGTTTAGGATTAATATAATCATTTTTATTGTGTATTTGTATAAGGAAAAATTATGTTGTCTTAGGTTAATTTAATTCATGTCACTTCCATCTCATAATCATTTATTTTGTGTATATCGTGCTTCATCGTTTCGCCACTTGGCATCGCCTGCGCTCAGGTAGCGGAAGCCAGCCCACGCATCCTCAGAGTTCTCTTCAGCACTTGAATGCATCAAGACGTGCAAGTGTCTCGCTCTGCAAAGGCCCTCTGTGCCGACATCTTAGGCTGAACTCATATTCACTGCAATAGATTTCACTTCATGAACCGGATCATTTATTTTATTTGTTATAGCGCCGAGGGGAGAGCAAAGTTACTTTCATCGGAGAGTTTTTGAGTGCGGTTGCGTTTCACATTATAAAGCCACATGGTCGTCATTCCGGGCCTTTAAGGCCATGTTTTGTACTAAAGTTGTGTGTGTTCATTAAGGAGTCGCAAGGAATAAATAACTCCACAAGCATCGTAAGTGTTTCATTTGTAATATAATTAAGGCGTGCGAGGCGGCCTACAGCCTCGCCATCATATGTGTCGGAGTGTTAACCAGAATCCTCTAGGCTGACGACCGAAACGACCCTCATTTCATCAGCTCACCGCAGGGCTGTGGTGCCAGGCACATATTTCCTACATCATCAGCTCTGGTAACACCCCGCGTCAAGTTGGCTTTCCCAACTAGGGACGAGAATTTCTCAGTCATTGCTTGACCATGTCACATTGAATGAAGATCTGGGGAGAAAGTGAGTAGTGTAGCGAGTTATCGAAATAGTAAATCAAAACACTGCTCGCAGCAAGTTTTACAGTGCGGGGTGCGCTACAGTGTTGAGCCATATTTTTTGAAGTGTAAACAACCGACTTAGTCGTTTTTATTGTCAATACAATGATAAATATATTATATTTTATGGATTTATGCTATATGGTAACATTTCTTGGCGCTAGACGGCAACGCATGCACGAATGAGAATCGCAGCTGATAACCAATACTTTGAAGTCATAGCTTAACGCAGGACAGCGTCCTGCCTTCCAGACCATTCGCAATGCCACAAGTTCATCTCGTCAATCGCACTAGTGTAGCTCCTGCGCACCGCAAGTGCCAATGCGAGTGCAGTGCCTGTGTGTGGGAGTGCAGAGCAGTGCAGCGCAACCGTATGCCCCACCACAATCTACGGGCGGGCAAGGGTACATAATCACAGGTTTAGCTTATATAATTTGTAGGGCAATTTCAAAGCAATGTGAATGTAAACTAAAAAGACACAGAGAGTGTAAACATGCAGGATTTATATTTTTTAATTCTCAAAATCACGGTTTTTCAGCTTGGTTGTTTCACCCTCATTTAATGCCATTAAAATGAAGATTGATCAGCTTAACAGCCACAATTACATCAATGGCACAGGGCACGCATGTCGAGTCAGCCACAACAGGGCAGCGAGGCGTCACCCTTCTTACCATCCAGCGCCATGAACTATGCAGCAGAGCGGGCGAGTGCATCTGCAATCGCCCCCTCACCAAGCTTAAGTACAAAGACACCAGCTGGATTGATGCAGCAGGCTGTGCACGCAGACACGCACACTCCCTCCTCCGCTGGGCGGTACACCCTACCAATCGGCGGAGGAAGGTCAGCAAGGAAGGGGTAGGCTCTGCACTTGACCCCCACCGTCAAGATCTTATGCTGCGCGGCGATCGTTAACAATGGCTGGCCTGACGCCTGTAGGCATCCCGACGCCTCTGTGTTGGCAATGCTTGCACCCCATCCCTCAGTATGTAGTGGCCAAATACGAATTATGGCACAGAATATTGCAAGTGCACTCATAATACCAGCCCAACGAGCAACCGTGAACAAACGCAAACTCATGAACAGCTCCGATGTGATAAACAAAATTCAAAGCCAGTAAAGTTTGAAGTGTTGGACAATATCAGTCAACAATATTCAAACATTCAGTTCTCAAGCGACAAAGTTCTGCGTGCCAGTTTACTGTGCACAAGCCAAGATATCCCTACTCTTCGGTGTAATCTGTGCCAACAGTATTGCCATTCAACGTGCCTAACCACGACTGAACTCGCTACCATACAAAACCATAACTTTTCAGTGCTCACAGTCTCTCAGCAATAATAATAATAATAATAATAATAATAATAAATTGAACACTTATACAGTCTGCAAAGATTTATTAACTTGCCCAGAATGTCAACCAAGTCAAGGTCACTGCCCAGTGTGTCCAGGGGGCATAAGTAGTGACGTGTTATAATGCAGGGTGTGCGCAGCGGATGTACATGGGCAATGTTTGCAGCCTGGCAAGAGGCAAAGTTGAAAGACGGCAAGTTCACGTTTCTACAATGTACAGCAGCAGCCGACACCGCACCACCGCTGTCACATGCTATCAGCACGTACGTGGCAGATGTAAACAAAGCAGTGCGCTACCCACCTTTGCAGGTTCACCTACAGAGGACCCATCTGCATTCCTGAGTGACTGTACAGCCCGCCTTCAACACTATGAGGTATGAGTGAAGGAGTGGCCTAACTGCATTGGAGCACAACTCTCCAGAGTAGTGCACTCCTGGTGGCAATCTATAAATCAATATGGTCTACAGTGTGAAGAGTTCCTCCATGCTTTCCAGTGCCTCTTTGGAGGATCATTCACGTCACTTCAAGTGCAAAGCAAACTGTCGTTACAAGAGCAACAGCCAACGGAGAAACTAACCATGTTTATCACCAGAGAAGTACATTTTGTCAGACGTTTCCATCTGCACCTGACCGAGCGTGAAGTGCTGGAAGTGAGGGCTGATACAGTACACCCAAGAGTACTGTGCTGCGTAGGTACCACTGTTTAATAGCAGCCTTGATGAACAAATGCGCGTCACAATAATCTTGGAGTGAAATCCGTGCCTGCCGTGCCGCGAATGGGGAAACTAGTGTCGTACGATGGAGCAACAAGCCACTTCAGGACAGTGTGAAGGGACAGGACGCAGTACAAATCAGTACTAACATTATTTCGGTCAACAACATGACAAAAATGACAGTGCAGGAAGGAGTATAGAAAAATTTACTGGTGCAAGAAACCACTGAAGCAATAGTGTGACAGACAGTGCGCGAAACAAAAATGTGTAATGGGACAGCAGCCAACCACCACCAACTCCGTGCCATTATTGTGACGGTCAAGGATACCATTGGCATAGTGCATATCCTAACAATCGCCACCATAAACAAACAATCGTGCAAGCAGCAATCCGGGAGACGGGAGCAGGGGTAAAGGAGCCGGACGTTCCCGACACCCAGACACCATTACCGACTTCACACAGCAACAGTCACTAATTAACCAAGTTAGTAGCAGTTATTTATAGTTCATTCACATTTTAGTGTTTATNCCATTGGCATAGTGCATATCCTAACAATCGCCACCATAAACAAACAATCGTGCAAGCAGCAATCCGGGAGACGGGAGCAGGGGTAAAGGAGCCGGACGTTCCCGACACCCAGACACCATTACCGTCTTCACACAGCAACAGTCACTAATTAACCAAGTTAGTAGCAGTTATTTATAGTTCATTCACATTTTAGTGTTTATTAATGGCCATCATTACCACACTAATATATACTGCTCTCTCTCATAACTTCATACAGCCTAGTTTCGTATATCCTACAGATATAATAGTAAAGACTATTTTCAGTAACAGCAAATTTTTTAATTGATTTTAGTTGAAACTTCTTGCATTTTTTTTCCAGAGATTTTTGTAGTTTTACGTTAATTTTTTTTATTGTTCCCCAAGAGAAAGCTTGTAAAATTGCTGCCCTTGTAAAATCTGTACTTGTCAAATCAAGGGTCTGATTATTTATATGGGGGCTGCGGTGGACAAGCAGTTAGTCTGCTCGCCTCCCACCACGACGAACTGGGTTCAGTCCCCGGCTGAGTCACGCAGGAATCCTGCTGGACGATGCCGCTGGTAGGCAGGTATCTCCCGTCCTCCCTGCCCTTTCATTCCGGCACTGCTCCATACTCACCTCAATCACCATCAAGACTTCGGTGTTAAGAGCTGGCCCAAATCTCTTCATTTACTCACATTTATATATGTGGAATTTTGGCACAAGACAATGGAAAATATACCACAGATACAAACAAACAATTCATGCAAGATCTATGGATAGAGGTTATATTGTAAAAGAAATGATTTGACTTTCACTTGAGCTCTGGTTACAAACCCAGTTACGTGAAGAGCCAAAAACAAATTGTTGGAACCACTAACAAAACAAGAATTTTTGTATTCACTTTACTGTCAACATGTTTTATAAACTATNCAAACAAATTGTTGGAACCACTAACAAAACAAGAATTTTTGTATTCACTTTACTGTCAACATGTTTTATAAACTATAATTAAACATCATAGAATAAGCTATATTCAGATAATTGTGCAAAATAACATTACCATTAATCTTAAAGGTCAGTGTCAAAGATATTGCAGCGCATTCATTTCATACTAAATCTGGTCATACCTACAACCATTATTACTCTTTCACTTGAAGTGATATTATATGTACCTGTACATACAGTAATTGGAACATAAAGCATGCAGATAACAAGGAGTGTAAATAAAATTCTCTGTTCATATTCAAAACCAAATGAAATAATGTTTATGATTTTTTGCATTTTCTATTAAATTATGTGTGTGTATTGACACGTGACAGACATATGGAATAGGCATCACACTGTATTCACACCCTGAGAAAAATCCTCGGGGGATGTCCCGACATATAAGGATACGCTGGGAAAACAGAAGTTGAGAGAAACAGGGTAAGTCCCTAGAATTAGCTAATATAAGCCCTCGGCGAAGGAAACAGGGGGTGCCCCCGACGAGAATTACTGCCGACACAACTTACAGGAATCCCTGGATACGTCCTACCCCACCCTTCCTCCACCACGGTTGGAGCGCACGAGCAGCTGACGAGAGAGAAAATCATTCACAAAAAAACATGCGAGGTACACGGGGGAATTCCCGATTTCTCTCGCGTCAAACTGCTGACAGCCAACTTGAATATAGTGGGAGACGGGTTAAATTCCAGAGCAGCCAAGGTTTGGGATCATTCAGTTGTGGTCCAGCAGTTGTAATGAGTCGTTGACGTGGAGTTGTGCAGCAGCCGCGATGCGAGACAGAGAAGGCAGTTAAGTGAGAAACATTTGTATCACCGGGCCGGAGTTCGGACCCGGCTTAGGCAGTCAGTTGTTCGGGAGCAATTATCGCCCGCCGAGACGGGAGTTGTTCGGCGGTACAGCCGCTAGACGAGATAGATGCAGCCGAAATGGGAGAAGCCGAAACGGGAGTAATCAGTCGTGTGACGAGAACAGTGGCGAGAACATGAGTAAATTCCCGGAGACGAGTGGCAGCCCCAGTCCGAGAGGTGACATTCCCTGAGAATGCGTAGTCGTGCGCCGTATGGCGACGCGAGTCAGTCAGTAAGTCAATAGTGACGTCACCGAGGATAGAACACATGGACAGCCGAAACTTCATATGTAAATTCCAGAGACAAACCCAGTAAAATTGCAGAAAACTTAGGAGTTCATTTCCGAAAACGTAGTGGCAGTTTCCAAGGTGGGGGAAGTCAGAAACGTGAGCCACAGAGGAGGAGACGTGCTCTCCTACAAATAACACCAGCCGTGGTCGCAGAGGAAGTACAAAGTCCCGGACTTCCGAGAGAGTCAGTCAAAGCCGCAGGAAGAAGCCAACTTAGTACAGCACGCCAACGAGAGCGAGTCCGAGGGCCTGAACCAGGGCCACCCAACTCTCCAGGCCTCACTACCAACGAAGAAAACTCGCCAAAAGCCGCAGTCACAGATAAGTAGAGAAATGTCTCCCTTCAACAACCTTCCCCGACGCATAGTATTCAGCCCAC
>NQII01000290.1:771524-783247 GCA_002778355.1 Clitarchus hookeri | reverse complement strand
GGGGGGGGGCTCAGTCTCGCCAGTGTGTGTAAATACCTATGTGACCTTCTGATCAATAAAATCCTGGTGTTAAATAACGGAAAATACAAGTATTTGTTTACCCCTAACGCAACCACCTCAGGTGTCCTTAGTCAGCACCTAAATAATTTAACTATATAAGCTACTGGCCACCACCGTGTAGAACTCAGGTGGCCTAGTAGCGACAAGTTAAATGACTAATAAGAGACCTAAAAAAAAATAGCATTTGCGATAAAATTAAAAATAACTCAAATTTTAAAGCAAATAAAGCTATTTTGACAATTTTACTTCAAATAAAGCTATTTTAAAAATTTACACCGACCTTTACATGAAATTAAACCAATATTCGCTGAATTAATGTTACAAAAGGATGTCCTGTTGCTTTGCCTAAATATGGCAAAAAAAAATTCAGATTGACAGGCAATGAATGTTTATATCACGTTTTGTGGTTGAAGTTAGGAATACTCGTCGCACTATTTACAGAGCGTCTGCGTGTTTAAAATTTTGAATGTATAAGTGTCAATAATTTGTGGATCACATTTTGTAACTTTCTTTGAACAATACACCCATTCCATCTTTTTTTTTTCTTCAAGTACACAGTTCAAAATATAATAATCGCCACACAAAAGTGTTAGATAGCGGGATTTATTCAAGAGCTTGACGGCCATAGAATATTTGTCAGCAAATCTTAATGTAAATTAGGTCACGAGTTAAGGTGAAATTTTATCACTGCTATGTGTGACAAAATATGATACAATGGCGTATTCACACTATTATTATTTATCTAATAGTTAAAAGTTTAAGAACAGGAATGATAAAAATATACTTATGTTGGCAATCATGTAAACAAATTGCAGTTATACTTGACGTGAACCGCACGTTCACGAGTCCTTTTTGCCCACTGTGACTGCCACAGTATGTCCACACAAGATGCACCACACAGACAGGCTTGTGGGAACGAGTACAAGCGCATTAGTTTTCCAATTTATTTATTCAGTGTATTTGTTAATAGCATCAGTGTATAGTTAATTAATAATTTGTTTTGTCATCGGAGACAGTCTGCCCAGTCACAGCCAGAGACATGCGACATTCTACATTTGGCAGTAGTGTGGCTGGTGCACTACAAACATTTAGGAATAATGTAATCATTTTTATTATGTATTTGTGTAAGGGTAATTATGTTTTCTTATGTTAATTTAGTTCATATCATTTTCCATCCCATAATCATCTTTCAGTTTATATTGGGTTTCATCGTTTCACCGCCTGGAGTCTGCTGCGCTCAGGTGGCGAAAGCCGGCGCACGCTTCCCTGTCCAGTATTCGACAGCACTTGAATGGACCCGGACATTAATCTCTCTCGCTCCTCAGAAGCCCTAGCAAAGACATAATCAGTCGAATTGTATCAAGTCACATCCATAGTATTTTGAATAATTATCTTCATCAGTTTTATTATTTGACTTGCATAGCGCCGAGGGGAGAGCGACGTTATTATTTATCGGGAATCGTAAAGTGCATTTCGAGTTTCACATTATAAGACCACATGGTTGCTCGTAGTTCCGGGCCATTCAGGCCACGTGTCTTGTGTATAGTTGTGTGTACAATAACGGGGTAATAAATACCTTAACAACCAGCACCACTTTATTATTCATAATTAAGTAAGGCGTGCGAGGTGGCCGACAGCCTCAGCATCATGTGTATGACGGAGTGTTTACCAGAGCCCCTAGGCCGTCGACAGAACGACCCTACATCTCATCAGCCCACCGCAGAGCTGTGGCGCCGGGCACATGCATATCACTTCACAACTCTGGGAACACCGCGGATCAAGTTGGCTTTCTCACCGTAGCCAAGCTTGGTCACGTCATACTGATGCTTGTTTACATACAAATTACGGAATTGGAATTTGGTTCCTCTGAATAATTGCAGACCTACATTACCCAACTTTTTCTCCTGCAAAATACGGCTCTTGGAAAGAATTGTGTTTCTTTCAGAAGCAATAGCGGCAACTATCTTCANTGTTTCTTTCAGAAGCAATAGCGGCAACTATCTTCACTAACTGTGCATGTGCAAGTACAGAACATGTGATGTAAACAAACTAGAATGATCTGTATCTATGAAATTAGATACGAAATACGTAGCTATCAAGGACACTTTTCGTTCACACAGGATAAATGCAATTTGTGAAGTTATGTGCAGAAATAATTAGAATCAAGGATAGTGTGAATTTTGTGTTATTTTCTTGTCCAANATGCAATTTGTGAAGTTATGTGCAGAAATAATTAGAATCAAGGATAGTGTGAATTTTGTGTTATTTTCTTGTCCAAGATGCTGAAACCGGCAGTGCATCTACAGCAACGAGCAGCCGAGTTCAAAAGTTACTGTCTTTATGCTTTTACTTCTCAAACTCAATGTGCAGTTTGTGTAACTGTATAGTTTCGTATGAAAAGAAAAACATACAAAAACTCAAAAACCTATTAACCTTTTGAACGAACAAAAAGGTGTTGATTCACATGCTCAAGTTCAAACGTCTGTGCTTGCTTTAGTAGCTCAAAAAGAAGAAAATTGGCAGATGATCTTGCTACTAAAACAACTGAAGCTTTTGCAAAAGCCAACACTCCGCTTGAAAAGCTAGATGATTCTAGTTTAAGAGAATGGATGGCTGAATTTATTGAAGGTAAGTGTAATTTCCAAAATTATATATTTAACTACAACTTGGCCTGTAGGCCTACTATGATTTTTGAACAAGACCTAGTTAATGTAATACTTACCTTAGAAAATAAAAATGTTTGGCATTACTGCCTTAGTATTACTCAAATTATGGTTTTAGGTGCTGGAGACTTACCTTGTGTGAAATCTCTCGGAGAAAAATCTGTTCCTGTGGCAGCACAGGCACACTTTGATACAGGAAAGGAACTTCAGCAGAAAAATATTGTTATACTTTGTGACGAGACGACAGATACCAAAGGAAGACNTTTGATACAGGAAAGGAACTTCAGCAGAAAAATATTGTTATACTTTGTGACGAGACGACAGATACCAAAGGAAGACATGTATTTGTTGTTTTTTTTAAACTTTGTTCAGACAATTTAACAGAACCCGTTCTGAAGGTAGTTGCAGTAAACATTCTGGAGAAAGCAACTACATGCTCTCAGGCTATAAATGTGTGTGTTAATAAATAGCTGTCAATTTCAAAAACATTCAAGCAATTGTTACAGACTTGGCACGTTACATGACCTTATGTGACATCAATGCAGGCACTTTTTGGAAAGCACGTGGTCCATGTTCAGTGATGGGCCCACAAACTGGCCTTAGTAGGTCACATCTTTTGCACTGAACTGACTGAAGTAAATGAGGCTGTGGTAAAAGTCAAAACCACATTTTTGAGGACACAAATAAGAAATCATCATTGTGTGCAATATCTAGCTATTCCCAATACCAGTAAACACCCGATGGAACTCTTGGTTCAGGGCAGTGTTTTATTTGTCAGAATACTTTGTTGACATTGTTAACTTCTTCAAGCTCAATGAAATGACGGCCCTCAACAACAGTGGTATTAACTACATAGCTTGTCTTTCAGAAAAAGATGTGAATGTGGTTCTTGCTCAGTGCACATTTGTAAAAACCCATGCAGCTGATTCTCAGTACCCCACAACACACATGCTATATGGCTGGCTAAACAAGTTGTTGAAAGGCTTTGCTGGCGCATCAAAAGGTATATTTGATTCCCAGTTNCTTTCCAAAGCTAAATACACACGAAAGAATTTACACTCGTGTCCCGAAAAATTAAGCATATTGCATCATTACAGTAGTTGCAGTAAACATTCTGGAGAAAGCAACTACATGCTCTCAGGCTATAAATGTGTGTGTTAATAAATAGCTGTCAATTTCAAAAACATTCAAGCAATTGTTACAGACTTGGCATGTTACATGACCTTATGTGTGACATCAATGCAGGCACTTTTTGGAAAGCACGTGGTCCATGTTCAGTGATGGGCCCACAAACTGGCCTTAGTAGGTCACATCTTTTGCACTGAACTGACTGAAGTAAATGAGGCTGTGGTAAAAGTCAAAACCACATTTTTGAGGACACAAATAAGAAATCATCATTGTGTGCAATATCTAGCTATTCCCAATACCAGTAAACACCCGATGGAACTCTTGGTTCAGAGCAGTGTTTTATTTGTCAGAATACTTTGTTGAAATTGTTAACTTCTTCAAGCTCAATGAAATGACGGCCCTCAACAACAGTGGTATTAACTACATAGCTTGTCTTTCAGAAAAAGATGTGAATGTGGTTCTTGCTCAGTGCACATTTGTAAAAACCCATGCAGCTGATTCTCAGTACCCCACAACACGCATGCTATATGGCTGGCTAAACAAGTTGTTGAAAGGCTTTGCTGGCGCATCAAAAGGTATATTTGATTCCCAGTTTGAAACTCTCATTTCATCAGACTCATCTCTCACCACCACTGAAAAAGCATCAACTCTTGCAATGACCAAACTGCAAAGTTTGATGAATGGTGATCCAAGTGTGCACATTTTTAAGGCAACAAACAAGCTTTACTTTATTGAATGAAACTAAAAGGGTTTTGATAGTTTTTGATAAAATTCCTGTATTCAATGGAATGAATAATTCTCTTGATACAAGGGCTATGAATTTCTTAAAAAGCTATTCAAGATGTGGTCAGGGAAGAAAAAGAACCCGATGTAGCAAAATTACTGGTGGCTTTGGGAGTAGAATATAAAGAATTTACTTCAGGCTATATAGTTGCCTTCCAACAATGTCGACGGTGAGCGCCTTCTTAGCCACTACAATTTAGTAGTTACAGACAGAAGGCAAAATTTGAAAGAAGAGAATATAGAAACATTTACCATGCTTTAGTTTTATGACTAACTGCTGACTTTTTACAAGCAGCTGAAATAACGTGTGTGTAAATTAGTTACATATTATGTAGATACGTAATACCCTACTGATTTTTCCTGTGAAGGTGCACATTCTGTTTAACAGTTTTTATTGTTATTCTTTACAGTTATAATGATAATTTGGTATTTTTNCTATGGTTTAGTTTTATGACTAACTGCTGACTTTTTACAAGCAGCTGAAATAACGTGTGTGTAAATTAGTTACATATTATGTAGATACGTAATACCCTACTGATTTTTCCTGTGAAGGTGCACATTCTGTTTAACAGTTTTTATTGTTATTCTTTACAGTTATAATGATAATTTGTTATTTTTAATAGAGCTTATAGTGTAGCAAAAATGTTTATAATTTCAAAAATGAATTTTTGATGCATAAAAGGTTGTATGCTGCAAAAAAAAATAACAGCTATTTGAGAGAAAAAAAAACCCCTCTTTTCAAAAAAAATAACACCTATTTTTTCAGGTCTCTACATATACATTACTAAGACTGCAATATTGATGGGCAGTTACAACACTATGTACACTCAAGAACAGGAGCGACNGGTATTTTTAATAGTGCTTATAGTGTAGCAAAAATGTTTATAATTTCAAAAATGAATTTTTGATGCATAAAAGGGGGTATGCTGCAAAAAAAATAACAGCTATTTGAGAAAAAAAAAACCCCTCTTTTCAAGAAAAATAACACCTATTTTTTCAGGTCTCTACATATACATTACTAAGACTGCAATATTGATGGGCAGTTACAACACTATGTACACTCAAGAACAGGAGCGACATTTCACATACTGCTACTGAACGCTGGCATGTGAAATACTTCTAAATGAAAAATTTTCATTTGTCAAGTTGCTGTACATGTTGCAATTTTCTTTAATATGTACAACTTGCACAGCTTTATAAGAGTCAACCATCACTCTATTAAACAACAGTTGACTATTCAACACTGACGTGACACACAAAATAATTTTAAGTAGTTGGAAATTTCTCTACATATGGCTACAGCTTACATTTACCACTATCGCACTGCAAACAAACTGTATACAGTATTACGGAAGGTTATATTGTGTCAGCAGGAAATTATATATACTGGTAATGTTTTTTGTTACATTTTTGCCCTTTTTCACAACATAAAAGAAAACAACACAATCTAAATATAGTTTTTGGATGACCAGAGGTACACAATGAGGTATAAATATGTGATAACAGGACAATGAAGATGTGTGTTTTAATNTCGAAATTTCTCTACATATCGCACTGCAAACAAACTGTATACAGTATTACGGAAGGTTATATTGTGTCGGCAGGAAATTATATATACTGGTAATGCTTTTTGTTACATTTTTGCCCTTTTTCACAACATAAAAGAAAACAACACAATCTAAATGTAGTTTTTGGATGACCAGAGGTACACAATGAGGTATAAATATGTGATAACAGGACAATGAAGATGTGTGTTTTAATATACTCCCCAGCCATCTTTATTCTAATATTCTTCTTGGGAAACTGCTGCAAAATGTACTCTCGTAGCATAATTTTTGGATGGGATATTTCCAACCACTGTTCTTACGATTCTACCTATTATCAAGTTCTTCCAATTTTTACCCTCCACGAGTTTTAATACATTCTTGAGATGATTTGTACTGTTCTGAAAAGAAAACCCTTGTTTATTACACATATATAAATTAAATAATTCAACAAAAACTGAATTATTATTTAATTAAGAGTTAAAAATAGCTGTAAAAAATGTGATTTGCAAGATATAAAGTTTTGCTTTATGGAAATATGGTTTCAAAGCATTCTCAACTAGGTATTTACAAATATCTGGTTTATTATGAACATGAAATACTCACACATCCCTATAATACATGATTTAACTCAAATATCTGCTATTTTCTATAGTGAAATTAGTTACATGAAAAAAATATNGTTCTTACGATTCTACCTATTATCAAGTTCTTCCAATTTTTACCCTCCACGAGTTTTAATACATTCTTGAGATGATTTGTACTGTTCTGAAAAGAAAACCCTTGTTTATTACACATATATAAATTAAATAATTCAACAAAAACTGAATTATTTTTTAATTAAGACTTAAAAATAGCTGTAAAAAATGTGATTTGCAAGATATAAAGTTTTGCTTTATGGAAATATGGTTTCAAAGCATTCTCAACTAGGTATTTACAAATATCTGGTTTATTATGAACATGAAATACTCGCACATCCCTATAATACATGATTTAACTCAAATATCTGCTATTTTCTATAGTGAAATTAGTTACATGAAAAAAATATAGACTTTTGCGAAATGTCTTCTAAATAAAGTCGCATATGATTCCTATTTCCTTTACACTGATTATAACAAAACTTACATACAGGTGATTACATATTTCGTGCACGACTCTCAGTACAAACAGTACTCATATTCATAAATTTTATACTTTGTGAAATGCAAAGAAAGGAACGTAACACCTTACAAGTTCATTAATTACACAAAATATATTAATACTTTAGGGCATATATCTCACACCCTTTGGCAGGTACATAGGGACACAAGCTCCCAATAATCTGGAACCACTACCAACAAAACTATGTGCATAAAACTCTGCTCATTACATTCTTACATTAACACATTCTTGTTTAAAGTGTACAAGGTTATGACTATTACTGTGCAATATGTATTTCAACTTATTGTAAAAAATATGACATTTTTGGGATGCTGCACTGTCTTATGGTACTGAAAATTCTGGTTATATTACATACAGTGTAACANTGATTGTTAAAAATATGACATTTTTGGGATGCTGCACTGTCTTATGGTACTGAAAATTCTGGTTATATTACATACAGTGTAACATCAGTATTGAGAATGTTCCTATTTGGATGGCATTTTGATGTTGACATTCTGAATCTTATTTATGATTTAGCACCACGATTTTGCAAAAATTTGAGGTATGATAATATTTTGTGTATGTAACTGCACAAAAATACACACTCGGTTGTAAATACATATTCTTTGCCACTTGGTGTTATTTATATATTTATGACAACTATCTTTTATGTAAGAAAGTATTGTTTAAATTTAGGTTTTCAAAATTTAATTACAATCTCCAAGAAACTACACAAAACAAACACCAAAAACAATATACAAAAACAAACAAAATTGGGGGGAAATTTATTTTGCAACTTGGCTTTCATTGAGATGAGAAGAAACAAAATAGCAAATTTTTTTCTACTTCTCTTCCGGATGATGGCTCTGTGGTTATAAATGAGAGTTTTAGGCAATTTTTGTTTTCTCTACATATTTTGTTGGAGAAATGGTGACAAGTAGACCACTAGACTACCAATAATATATAAAAGGACGGCAGAACAAATACTCACAATCTAGCACTAGTCAACAGAAAGACACATTTTTCAGGTGGTTGCGCGATTATGACTATTTGCTGGCTAGCATAACTCGCAGCCCAATGAAACTGGCCTAGCCAGCAAAACGGCACAACCGTGGTGAAAAATGTGTCTTCCTTGCTTGTGTTTGTAGAAAATTACTATATTGTGAGTTCTTATGCTTCTGTCCTTTCATACATTTTGTTAGAGACTGTGATCTAATCTTCTTGACTAATCTCTTGTAAATTTTATATGCTTTACTGAATTAGTATAGAGTAATTTCATCAGTTCATATTAACTAATTTTTTATTATCAATATTTGCAATATAACGTTACAGCAGAATCAAAGTACAAATCACACCAAGCGACCAAGTTTTATTTGCTTAATGTATACTGAAATGATTTAAGGAGAATCCCTATTTAAAATTGTAAGAGCCTCGAGGTCGTGTCTGGCCATAAGGAAGCACTGCGACCCAAGGCTGCACTACGCATTCCTGCAGGAAGCTGAATTTCTTTCAAATTAAATCTATAATACTAAGATATTATTACACGCGATTAAAGTCCATGGATTAAACTACAGATGCCAGGTTGTACTTTTCTCTTTCCCTTAAGGAAACTGCACAGGTAAGTCATACAAATACTAAACCATTCAGTATTTTATTTTTAAATATATATCATAGGATAAAAGTAAAAAGTGGTGGCTGTAGATAATAGTATTTTACTTTTCCAGAAGATAAAATTGTTATTCCCGACCATTAATTTACAGAGATACACATTCTAATGATGCAGTTAATAATGATTTGACTGGGACATTTAGTTAATTTTTTTATGTTTTGCGATGAAATGAAATAGTCTTTCAGTATGTTAGACATTTTGGCTGTGTTAGTAGGTGTATTTGTCATGAGTTTACTTTTTCTGAAGTCGTAGTTGAGGTTGCATCAGCGATTAGTAGGAGCATACAAAATTCGCATTTGCGATAAAACAAATTTTTATGTAAATTTTTGTGTTTTAAAATTTTTTAGCCACAAATAAAGGCATATTGGTTTGATTGCAAGTTTTCATTCCACAAATTCTCAAATGTGAGATAATATTAATTAATTGAGTGAATAAAGAAATGGAGAAATTCAGCTATAACCTCACTTCTACTAGAAAATCATCCCTGCCAAGGAATATCCCACAGTAATTTTCTCAGCAGAAAAGAAATGGACTTTCGTTATATTTCAAAGCATCACTTTTTTAACCTCGAATTATGTGTGTAACGTAAACAAAAAAAATTCATAGAGAACATTCAGAGCTGCTGTTTTTAACTGTCAACATTTTCCATGGTTTTGACTATCGATAGTAGCGCTGTGAAAGATCACCAGTGGTCATATTGCAACATAGTGTACCTACGACGAACAACAAATAAATCTTTTGAAAGTTTATACAATTGTAGATGGAAGTATGTCAACACATTTTGTTAATGCACCTTTAAATTTTGTATTGCCACTGGTTCCGGTTTGGGCTGATATAGTGTATGGTGTGTAGTTGAAGTTAGTTTTATGTGAATATTTGGGCACTTTGTAGGACATAATTTACATTTTAAAATACCAAAACCTGCCGTAACTGCAGACACATGCAGCAGAATTTTCAAAACATGGCTTGTATGCAAGTGATGATAAAACTGTTTTTTGTAAATTTTGCAATGCATCGGTAACTTGGGACCATTGAGACTCGTGCATTAAGCACAGTGAAAGTGAAAATACACACACAAAAAATAATTAACTGAAAATTTAAAGTTCAAGTTTATAGTCTTTTTGTGTCTCATTTTATTACCTGTAACTGTTATTTTCATTTGGTTTTGTTTGTATTTACATATTTAACTGTTAACCAAAAATAACACTGCCTTTAATAAACTGATTTTTAAGAATAATAACTTTGAATTCTGTATAAAAATAAACGCCCAAAGTGCATGGCCCTAGTGAGTAGAGATAAAGGCTATTATGAAGTTCGTAGACGTTCTTTCCTTTACAGTATTTTCTAGAAATTTGATTGTTTAACTTCGGCATAATGTGGCTCACGTGTGGACGAGGTTTGCACCGGTGTCTGAAGGGATTCTGTAACAGATAATGGTCTTATTTGGTTAGGTTTTTGTCACGCTGATGTGAGGAGTGGAGGTAGGGTGCGGTGGCATTATGAGCCATGCACACCCACCGCTAGCTAACAAATTATAACCAGCCCAGAAAGAAGCCACGTCGAGCGTGACAAATTTTGCCCACACCGGCAAGCACCCATGAAATTTTCTTTCTTATTACTTCTGCCGGTGTGGGATGTCACCAGGGTGTCAGGAGGGAAAGTTACGCCCCTACTACCTACGTAATACGAGTTTTAGTGAAAGTAATTATTAATGATCTCTGCAACGCTGTTCTAGTAATCTGCCTAGCTCGCTATATCCCTAACTCTTTTTGTCTCTGAATTTTGAAGAATGTGACCTGCTTTAACTGAATAAATCTTGGAAGAAATTATCAGACACTTTGTTTTTGCTATTCTCTTATTATGGCACCTTTACTCAAGTCTTCATATTTCTGCAGAGTGCGTAAACTGAGCTGCGACTTCCATTCGTTGATTTTTGGCGTCTACGATGTTACAACATACACGTGCAAACCCTAATTTTACAGATAATTTACTAGAGATTCCTTTTAAGGCTCAGCCCCACACGCGACATTGAATGACTGTTTCTAGCTTATTTCTAATGTTTAGGGACACTTATTTTAAAATTACAACAATACCTCTCAGGAAATATACATTATGCTGCTGTAGAACAAGAACAAATTGTAAACTTCTGTTGAGTAATAATAATGTATTCAGTGCAGCATAATTTTTAAATTATCAGTAGATTCTTGCCAATTCATAATTATCAGATAACATGTGCATAAAATTTGGTTATTACATTTAAAGATATTTGTAAAATGCAAACATGCTATTATAATGAATATTTAATTATTTCACTGAAAGTTTTAGCACACAATATTGTGTATGAGACAGAGCCTTAAAGTTATTGCACAGCAAAAGTCATAACACTCCAAGGTCCATGCTTCAAAGCTGAACTGTTTTTAAATTGCAGGACTTGAACATGAACGACCAAGCACATGGGGGACTGTCACTAGTGCTTAGAGGGGGAGGTGAGTAGTGTGGCCAGCTGGCGCACAACTTCCCTATGGTCATGCATGTAGGCACGACTCTCCCACAGCATGGAGACCAGGCGCTCGTCTTTCCGCTCGTCCATGGCCACGTTGCTCGACATCTGTGGGCTGAAGCGGTAGTAGGGTAGGCCAATCATCGAGCACCAGGCACGGGCACGATCCACCACCGGCCCGTCGCTCGCGGTTGCCTGGTCCACCAAGAGCGTGCCGAGGGACGAGATGCCAG
>NQII01000290.1:753152-771465 GCA_002778355.1 Clitarchus hookeri | reverse complement strand
CGCCCCCATTACCGAGTCCGGCCGGCACACATCTATGTCCTTTATCTACACACGTACAAACACTCCACCTTCAAACACTGCCCATGCTATCTCATGACACAGGCATCAAAACTGACCCAATTAATAGTTTTACAATGTCCAAGCAACTAGAGGGAACTGTTTGAAATGCAGTATTGTGTAACAAGACAAATGTATACAGTGAAACCTCTTCCATAAAAACCTCTAACGACCTGAATTTTGGCAGTCTGTAATAAAAAGGTTTGTATTAACAGTGTTTGCAAAAATAATAAAAACATCTAAAAAAATTTAAATGTTAATTCTGCGATTTAACATTTTTAAAAATAAGACATTCTTATCACCANGATAAAAACATCTAAAAAAATTTAAATGTTAATTCTGCGATTTAACATTTTTAAAAATAAGACATTCTTATCACCAGCATGGCTTCTTTTTACCAGTGGACTTGATATTACGTTGCAATACAAATGAGCAAATATTTTTTTTACTAAGCATACAAATTAATACCACAATCCTATCCAACTCAAAAGAGGAAAGAAAACAGCTTTGTATTAAAGAGGTTTTTATCAACTAGATTTCACTGTAATGCATATGGTATTAGGTAGTGTACACAATCAATGAAATAAAATAAATAGTCTTTAGACTATGCAATCCATACAATATTTGATCAACAAACCAGTACAAACACACCTGAGATGTTAACGCTAGATTCTTAAGTTGCTCGGTGTAAAAAATTTCAGGAATGATTCTGATTATGTTTTAACATCAACCAATCATGACCAGTATAAATTTTGTGCAGCTCAGTATGCTGATTAAATCTCATCTGCTTGGACACCAATGTTTATTTTATAATTTTACTTTAAATTAAAATCAAAATCAACAGGAGATATTAATTCTGAAGCACAAATTTGGTAAATTAACTGATGTATTTTTTTCCCACACAGATTAGGACTTCCTATGGGTTGAAATTGAGCTGTGAGGAACAATTCTGTGCACCATGCTTGCCACCTTTATTTGTCTATAAGGAAGGTCACTACTACAGAATTGATCTATCCTTTCCTCAGCTGCTGTTAACTTCTACTCACTTTAGAGAGAGGGATTACTCCTGTGCCGAAAGACACCACAACTGAAACAGGACACACCTCGGAGGCTCGACCCACACTCTGAAGAGCGAGGTTGTACTCATGAATTTCTGTCAAAGCGTCAAGAGTGGGGTTGTTTGCAGCCAGTCCTCCATCCAGAAATTTGCCAAAAGCTCTGCAAAAATAAGTTGAATTTGTCCTACGAATGCTTTAACAAAATTTATCCTTACACTAATACAGTTCAGAAACATGTTTATTAAAATTTTTTTTTCTAATATTTTTTATGACAATTTACAACAATTATCCATGGCAAGTCAGCTACGTAACTAGAGAAACACTGAAATCACCATACGAGAGAGATGCATCACTGGTAATGTCAGATATCCCACTAGCCTTTACCCCCCCTCCCCCACTCTAAATCCTACAAAACTACTAGCAGTTCACGCAACTACAGTCTTGATTCAAGGGTAGCAAGCTCGCAGAGGTGCTGCTGCTGCTGCCTTCTGTATGCCTGCCACCCGCAAACACCACCGCCTAAGCATGTGCCATCTCTCCACCCATCCAGCTGCTGCCGAGGAGAGGTAAGCAGCCCAGCTCGCCTTCCAAGTTCTCAGTTCTTTGGGGTTGCCCTTGCCCTGCTGGCATCCGCATCTTCTGTGAGTAACTTCCCAGACAGCAGTAGTTGGCAACTTAGGTCTGGCCATTCAGGCCTGGTGTGGGTACAGACTGGTACATTCTGATACCTCCGATACACTTCATAAATCGATCCAATAATTTATACAAAACCAAATCGATACTATTGTAGAGTCTGTAGTAATTCCCATACTTTCATGTTTTAAGTAGGTACACATGCTCAGTTAAGATTTCTGATGCATCACTATAAACACAGGATTTACNCCATACTTTCATGTTTTAAGTAGGTACACATGCTCAGTTAAGATTTCTGATGCATCACTATAAACACAGGATTTACAATATAGTTATATTTTATACCTTAAGTGAAACTTGTGAGGCGACAACGAATCAGAACAGAGCAGTCGGTGGTGTTTACGAGGAAACTGTTATTTACAAAATGTAAGTATAAAACACATTAAAAAGACATGTGCGCGCGCGCACATGTTTACAATTATATTTGTTCAAAAAAATAAGCTTCTCCGAAAGAAAATGTTGGCTTTGAAGTATGATGTGCCTAGGCTGTGNAAATTATATTTGTTCAAAAAAATAAGCTTCTCCGAAAGAAAATGTTGGCTTTGAAGTATGATGTGCCTAGGCTGTGTTATACGAGGTTAGGTTAGGAACAAAAGTTACCTTGACAGGCTTGTCGCCTGTTTCCATTGGCTGAAAATAAGAATTAAAACATTAATTGGAAACTGCAATTACAGAAGACTTGTTTCCGAATGCCAGATCAGCATTTACTGCATAATTTTTAGCGCATACTTGTTTTATTGTAAACCCAGTCTTATAGAATTNCCGAATGCCAGATCAGCATTTACTGCATAATTTTTAGCGCATACTTGTTTTATTGTAAACCCAGTCTTATAGAATTCGCCGTAACAGAAATGTAAACAAACTTATATCATAGATATGTATATGGCTGCATATGTAAACCACACCTTTGTGTANTGCCGTAACAGAAATGTAAACAAACTTATATCATAGATATGTATATGGCTGCATATTAAACCACACCTTTGTGTACTGAAATAAGCTACCATTAGCGCCAGAGTTATAAAGGCCAGATATTTTATGCCAGTTGGCTAGTTTTCTTGTTCGAAGTGCTGGATGCATGCACCACATCTATGGAAAATCTACATTTGTTAACTTTTTAACGTGGTTAGATTAATTGCTTGCAAGTAAAAAAACAAGATTCGGTTTTAGAGTGTGGTCTTTAATTATACGTATTTTTTATATCACTAATGATTACGATTGTTCATTGTGAAGAGAACTTTTCTGTTTAGAGTCAAACAAATTTGATGTAAGACTTTAAAACTCGGCGTGGTTTTAGGGTTACGGAACATAATCGGTTTAGATGTATCAGTTGGGAACGAATACATCGGAGAATCTACACAAGTGGAATATCGGCAGATACCGATACCACATTGATTACATCGATACATCACTAGTAGACCCCCCATATTATGAGTGTCCATGGTTCCCAAGAATATAATAGTTAAGATCGCTGTTGTCGTAAAATCCAAAAATCACCACTTTCGACCACAAGTTTTTTTTTTTAAATTATGTTTAAAGTGAATTTTTTCCTTAAAAGCTTGTTTAATTGTAACTGGGGTAAAACAAACAAGTTTTTAAAATGAATTATAGATTTCATTTAATAGGCAGACTACATCAGAATAAAATGACACCAGATAAGCATATATTTATCCTCCCATTGTCATCAAAAATGTTTAAAAAAATATTGAGTGGTGCAAAGTTTTACCAAGCAGATAACAATATTTATTTGCCTCTGGCATAAAAATGAAATTATAAATAAATTTAATTAGAAATGTAAACGTCTTAATAATGAAAAAATGCCCCAGAAGGCTTCTCACGAGAAAACCAGAGGTTCGATTACAATATATAAATATCATTTTAATAGTTTTGAAATATATGGATATATATATAATATATATAATTATTTAGTTTAGTGTACTGCATGAAACAGTTTCCTTATTATGCATGCACACTCATTCACACAAATCAAAATTAAAACACTAATGATTCAATCTTTGGATTGTCTGGCGAAAATAAGCTATGATAGAGCATAATGATAAACAATTACACTTAAAGAATGTAGGAATTCAACATCTACATGAAGCACACCCCCAAGTAACCTACTTAAAAATGTGATATTTATTAACATGCTGAGAACATAAGCAATTAGAATACATTACATTACACCCTTGTTAATATTTATACTCGGAATTACTAATCAATTTCCAATGACTCTTATACTGCTTATAAAAGCGATGCATGTAGTGAACATTTTCTCAGAGCCATAAGAAGAACATTTATCCCTCTCTTTCTCACAGACCGACAAACTACGAGACTAGTTTAAGTGAAAGAAATTTCAAAGTTCGGATAACACAAATTAGTCTTCCAGCAAAAGTTTATGCAGCAGTTCAATTCAGAATGACTTGATTTGATAAAGTTTCATTTTTCCTTCGGACTAGCTTTGAGATTAATAGACTATTCTCAGACCACTGGGTCTATGAACAAAATTGAAAATTAAAGTTTCTGTGGTTCAGGTCCTTCAAAGAAATAATTTTAAATTTCCAAAACAACCTGATCTATAGTAGAAACCTTTGCTCCTACCACACATACAATTTTACTGTAGACATGGATTAAGACCTTTGAAATGACCGCACTCTGTAANCATACAATTTTACTGTAGACATGGATTAAGACCTTTGAAATGACCGCACTCTGTAATGACGTAGTATTATTAATTTTTGGGATACGCAGTTCATTTTCTTTCGTTTTGCCAGGAGTCGTAAAATTGTTATCGGGTTTGAAATTAAAGCCGTGGAAGGTTGTTAGTTACTGTCGCGATGGAAGTTTTTCAGATGTGAATGAACAATCAACAATCAATAAACGACTGTGGCGCTGCTCTGCATTTTTTTGGTTTATCTGTGAACCTGTTCGTACTTGGCCTACCTGAAGATCGTATGTGACTGTTGCATTTTTATGATAAATAAAAGTACAGATCAAATTAACCGGAATTAAACTTTATTTCATTGGCACCTTTTTAAAGAGTTTCATGCTTCTACCCAACTGAGCTAACCAAGTGGTAATTTCCATTCATCATACTTTGACGTGGAACATTACAAATATTGCGGCCCTAAAAGCGTGGTACCACGTTACAAATATGGCACCTAACTGTGAGGCTGCCACATTACAACCCCTTGATCATCATTATCTTTCTTGCAGACACTAAAATGAATAATCTAGCGCTTTTAGCTACTTCTACAGCCTGCGCAGATTTAAGGTACTCACGATGGTTCTCTTCCATCGCCCTACCATTATGATGTGCAGTCCAAATAAAAATTAAATCAAATTTTAAATCAGCCAAAATTTAAAGGTTTGACCTCTGTCATGTCTGAAGAGAGAGTCCCTGGGCTTGCTTAAGGCAGCCCTTATCTTATTTAACATGATCAAAAAACTCAGTTTCCTGATAAGAGAAACTTATCTATAAACTGTTTAAAATTAATTATCTCTTATGTTTACAAATTAACATTATGCAAGGCACTACTATTTTGACAAGGAGAAAACACCTAAATTAAACAACATTAATCACTCTGCCTGTGACATCAAAATGTTCAATTAATTAAAATTTCAGAAAATTAGTGTGTTCATCAAAATAAAATTACTACCATAATTAAAAGGTAAATAAACAAGAAATATTCTACATCCCTTTGACACAAAAACAAAAAGCTCGAGTACCACATACTTTTTAGTGAGCGGTAATCAGTTTCAGAAGCATGGCGTACTGTAATTTTCAGCGCGTATTAATTCATTTTCAGTGTCTCATTGAGCGAAAACAGTAATTATTATTTAAATATTATTTTAATTCAATGATACATCAATTTGATACAATATATTTCAAACCAGAGTGGTTTTGATCCTGTAGGAGATGACAAAATTACTTTAGGACGGGATATATACTTTTAAGATGTAGCAGAATAGGCGGCTGTGCTGCCATCTGTTGACCAGTGCATGCGGCTGGCTTTGGAAGCCACACCTCCATGAAATTGCTCTTTTTTCACATGTAAAATACAAATATACAAACGAATTCCCAGAGTTTTACATTTTTTGCCAGCTTTATATATAATGTATTCACGGTAACTTCAAGATTTTCTGAAGCCCTGCTAAAGATCTACTTTCAGGGAGCCGATTATGTATCATTCCGCAGTATGTATACAAAACATTGCCATGTGACACCTGTCAAATGTTTTGTAAACAAACAGTGCCATGTGGGAACTGTCAAATATTTTGTTAACAGTGTCCATGTGGGAACTACCAAAATTTATTTTTGAAGAGAAACAATGCCATGCAAATCTTAACTGTCATATACTTTAATAAAATTCTCCAAATGTCTAAAAAATGCTAATCAATTTAGCAAAATATTGTAATACATACAAAAAGGTAGATTGAAGTATATATCGGAACTGTTAATTATATAATTTAATTAAAGTTTACTTATTATATTAAGATTTATTTACATAATTGGTATAAGGAAAAAGTTAAATTTTACATAATAAACTTTTGGAAGTAGCACTCAGGTTAAAGATTTCACTGTGATAAATGGGTACCATTTATTCTATTTTATCGCATATAAGTCGCACATTTTATTTAAAAAATTTTATTGAAAACTCGGGGGCGACTTATAAGTGAGAAAAATTCCTCCAGCCCCGCACTAACGTTTCATTTACTACGAATTCACGGCCCGCGGCTCGATTTCCAAACTCTTCAGCGAACAAAATCACTTTCATTTTTAAACCTGCGGTGTATGTACATCGCTTTTCCGTCAAGAAACTGTCTCACTTCACTGCCACAACATCAAAACACTACGTGCGACGCAAAGACGATATAAGAGAAATACGTGTAAGCCAACGCTAATGTGCTGCTATCTCTTACGCTCCACAAAAAGCTTTCGAAAATAATCGATTATCAGTTATTGACCACAAATCGATTCCTTTTCATTCTTTTAAAATATGTTTTTCTGTTAAGGATTGCGAAGGGAATTACGTAACGGAAATATTCAAATGCCTTTCTATATTTTGCACGTTTATTTAAAACTTACAAAGATAAACTGCAGAAATAACAACGCTAATACCAAAATTACATCTTAACCTAGAATTATCTTATAAGTAGAAAGAATGTGTTACGTTAGTTTTATAACCGCAATTCAGCGTCTCCAATATCCAATATGGCGTGGTTATACTTCTGAAAACAACGTGCCCAAACGGACAAGATGGAGTGTATGAGTCCGCTGGACAGACACTGAAATTTATATAATTTCAATTAATAACAGTGAAATCTTTACCCATGAGTGCTACGTGAAAATGTAAATATATAGTTTAGCAATATTAACTTTACAATTACGGCATTAAATTTATACATATTAATATTTAAGCTACGAACTATTTCTTTTCAGCTATAGCCAACATGTCCCTTCAAAATCCATTGTTAATTCTTACGGACTTTTAACAAATTATTAAAATTTATTGAAAAAATATACTTAAAACTTAAAACAACCAATTTATATAGTGCTTCAGTGCTAAAAGCAAGACAAAACCTTTTTCCATATACCATTTTTTTATAACCAATTGAACATGTAACTCCTAGGGTGATTTTTCAAAGGTTCTTTTCAAAAGTATCGAAGATACCGTGAATGGATTATAAAAGCAAGACAAAACCTTTTTCCATATACAATTTTTTTATAACCAATTCAACATGTAACTCCTAGGGCGATTTTTCAAAGGTTCTTTTCAAAAGTATCGAAGATACCGTGAATGGATTATAGGTATAATTTTAACGTAACATATTTCCGTGTGAAGTGATTCTGCTCGCTAATAACTTTGATTGGGCATACAACCACTAAAACCCTTGTGAGACTGGCTCGCCTTTTGTTTCTCGTACATCCCCTCCCACTCCAGGTACAATGCGAAAATAAATGTTATTTAGTTATCAAAACCATGCATAGTTAGGCTATGGAATCATATTTGCAGAAAATAATATATATGTTAGTTAATGTGATTGTCATCCAGGAGCACTCAGTACCACAGTTAACTTTAAATTATCCAAGCTCACCTTTTTTGATGAGCTGACGCCACATTTAATTGTGAAATACTTTATTAACATGAATAAAAATGCACTGTCTAAAAATTTCCCTGAATTCTTAATACCTCTAGTATCACATGATGTAACATCCAAACTACTACTGCACAAAAACCACAATTAAAATCTTATTAAAAATAATAAACCATATATGCTAAGTATAACAAATGATACTCCACAGTTGAAGATGTTTCAATAATTGCAGATTTCTTGCCCAGCAAACAGAAATAGTACCACGTAATATTTACTAAATATTAGTTATATTATTCTTTTGATTTTATTTGCGAGCGTAGTAGGTTCGTAATATTACTACAATTTTTCTACCAAATCCATTCGTACGGTCACAACAAGTGAATAAACTATGGATTGTTAATCCTGACTTTCTATCAGACGTATACCTAGGGGGTACATAGACGGGATTGGTAGTCTGTCCCTTGTGCACGCATCCCTCTCCTACCTCTGTGCCTCATGGGTCCTGACTAAGTCCGTAACACTCTATTCGAGAGATGATGAAGTGTGTTAGATGCCTAATGTCCCAGAGTCGGGGCATTTTCTCTGCTACCCCTTCATGTACTTCGTAGTGCCGTTCAGGGACAGACAAAATCCTATCCTCAGAACGCGTTGGATCGTCTACCGGAAACAGTTCTTGGTACCGGAGGTATATCCCAGAGCTCGGAACCCGCTGCCAAGGGTTACCTCTAATCCCGTTGGATTTGCACCTATCTACGCCTCCTGGCCTCGTCACGTTGCCTTGCTCGGTCGGGATGGACCACTAGCAAGACACATGACTAAGAGGCTAGATTACCCTTGTCAGTCAACAACCTCCATCCACAGCGTATACACGCCGGAAAGAGTGCCAGGCCTGGCAAGGAGGGATACACTCTAGCTGGGGACATAGTTGCCTGCCACCCTGTTGCGAACGTGAACCGTAGCACCTCATCCATGGTAAATGCAGTTCACCCGTTGAAGGGGAAGTAAGTGGAGCGACCGGAAGGCAGCTGCTATACTCGCTGAGAAGCAAACCCTGATTAAACAGTATACCCCAACCTTCAGCTACTTAACGCCCCGGGAATGAGCTTACACCACCCATCAGCTGTTGAGACCTCAACTCACAGCCCTCCCGACCAGCGGACGCCGTCGCAGTCAGCCAGCTGGGTCAGGAGACCCCGCGCCGGACCTACACGACGAGTACCCAACGCACGGCAGTGGGAGGTAAGCCAGCGGCTCCACCAACAATCCGCACACGCAACCCCATTCTAGCTCAGCCAGACTTTGTGCAGATCAGGCGACCTACCCGCCCGACTTTGTTTAAAGGCACTATTAAGGCCAAGCACTAGATTCTGCAGACCCCACCTCAGTAAGGTCTGCCCCCTGAGCCTGTTGTGTGACTGATCTAACACAATCTAAAAACACCTAGCAAAACCGCTGATGGGCTACTGTCCCTAGACCGTCACGCGTCAATTGTACATTAGTCAACATTTTCTCTACAAATATCATCTGTAATGAGCTTAACTCCCCTCCGGTTTGTTTACATTCCTTTTTACTATCCATTTCACACATACATAATTCCTACATGATCTTTCTGCTGCCATTCTATATATTACTCCCCCTGCTTGTCCCCATTACCAACCTTACACATGCAGGAAGAAAAGATATTGTACACATCTAGGAACTACTTTTACTAATGCTATTGTTGATGAATGTCACCTGTCGCATCAGTTATAACTAGGGATGTAACAATTCCACTTTTTTTGTATTACCGATGCCGATACCACTCTCGATTCTAGATTCCAAAAATCGCAATTATTTTAGTTGCAGAAAATTACTTTACAGAACTAAATACTGTATAGGAGAGTGTGTAAATTTAATTATTTAAACTAGGCCTACATTAGTAGTAGACCTATTGCTAATAAATAATATAACATTAACAGTGGGAGCATATTCATATGAAATTCCAACAAATTCAAAAGAGGCACGAGGTAATATTGGAAAAAAAAAAAAAAAAAAAAACACAGAGAGAGAGAGAGAGAGAGAGAGAGAGAAAGAGAGAAAGAGAGAAAGAGAGAAAGAGAGAGAGAGAGGAGAGATATATATATATATATATATATGTTTCGTGCACTTAGTTTATTCTAAAATATTTCCAAACCTCACTTGACATGATAAATGTTCACCAACAAATGATATTTAAAAAGTTTGCAAGAATAGCATTTTTGGTAGTAAAATGTGTGTACATTGACACAAATTTACTCATATTAACTTTCAGTGAAGTTTTAACACCCGTGAACACACGTGCTTTGAAACACGTAGTGCAACTGTAATCACAGCCAAGTATCATTGGGCAGGTTAATGCAACATACCGAATCTGTATGCTAACAAAGCTAATTCCTCTATCGATAATAAAATTAAGAGTAGCTAAGTAAATTAATTATATTTTTTTACATAGCAAATTTGCTACGTTTGGAGTTTGTGTAAACGTCCCGGTGACGAGTGAGCACAACACAATTTAAAACAAACACATTCCGAACAAAAAACAAAGAAAATTTGCTGGTGTGTTACTAATCGTTTTAACCAAACCTATAATGAAAAACACCATGTTAGATCTCAGTAATATAGTTAAACATTTGGAGTTGAATTAAACATTCATCGTGTACTAAGCTTGTTTTTAAGTGAATGTTTAGGTTATATATTTCAAAACTCGTGTCCCATACCAGCCAGCAATCGATACTTGCAACTTATAGACGTCGCTCGCATATAAGACAAATTCAGTGCGCACGGTTTACCATAACTTCCTAATAGTGCAAGTTGCAACCAGTTTTAGTTAATTTTCGCAATAAATACATAGTGTTAACATTACATAATATATGACTTACAAAATTTTTTTTTGCATTGTTGAAATTTGTGAATAAACAGAAGAATCTAAATTTTCTAGACAATATTTGATTCATCAAATCATAATAGCATACATAAAGAGTCAATACAAAGCGTCTCACTCGAAACCAGACTTGTATTTTAGTTAAAACAACATATACAGACTTGAAAATAAATTTTTCCCAAAAATATCCGTAAAAAATTATTTCCCGCCTGACAAGAAAATCGTTATGAATTCTCCACATTTTTCCAGAAGTTCGGGATCCCGCACACTCCTAGCTTTAGAATGTAACGAAACTTGCTAAAAACAAAATTACCAAATCGCGACCGAACTGAAGATTCTAAATACTAATATACTAAATGGTAACTTTTAAAAACAACCAGTACAGTTTTATTTTCAGATTATTTCCGCATCTCACATTTTCAAACACAAAATAATCTTTCAAGAGTGATTCATTTACTGGCATAAATAAAGTAATTTCAAACAGTTTTTTGGAGGTGATAGGTTACGTATTTGTAGTAATTGGTTTTTGTTGCTTCGATTCGTGGACTTCCGATAGTCGATTATACAATTCTTCAAGAATCGAGGGTATCGAGGAATCGAGTGTGACATCCCTAGTTATAACTATCTATCAGAGTAAATGTACCTGTAATCATGGAAGTGGTAAATTACTGACACTGTGTTTTTTAACATTCAGTTATTTTTAACGACGTCTAAGACACAGGATGTATANCCCTAGTTATAACTATCTATCAGAGTAAATGTACCTGTAATCATGGAAGTGGTAAATTACTGACACTGTGTTTTTTATTTTAACATTCAGTTATTTTTAATGACGTCTAAGACACAGGATGTATGACATCACATCCTATTTCCATACAGGATAATTCTTTCAGCTCCTGGATATGGGAGAGCCTGTACAACATGGGAGAGCTGAAAACTCTATCCCGAATCCATTGTCGATACGTCACACACACTTTGCACTCAATTCTGCTGACCTGAAGTAGGAGGGTGCGGCTCCCGTTGCCCGGGCCGCCGACCAAACCAACTGCTCCTCAGGCCCTGGGGGAGACTCTAACACGCTGCCTTCCACATCCTGGGGCGGAGGGTCCTCTGCCAGCAGCCGGCTGGGGGACTGGTAGTTGCGGAACAGGTGCAGCTGCACTGGCTTGCGGTCTGCCAACACGCTGGTGATCATCAGCCTGCCAACAACGATCACATAGTCAAACTCGCATTAAATTACTTTGAGGATGTGTGAGAAACATATTGAAGCTAAAATATTACCTAACTGAAACGTACAGGTTTTCAGAAGCCAATACAGGAAGATGAAGTAATGTCAGTACTATATAAAAGATTATTAAGTTGTGATAAATTAGGCACTTCCCCAAGACAGCAAGTTTCAGGAGGCTGAAAATTTCTTGACAATGGTACCTACTTAAGCCAGTCACCATAAAAACATAAAAATATATGTGGGAGTGGGACACCAGGGTCCCACACACCAATCCTGATGTGTGAAGATGAAAAACTGGTAATAATGGGCAAGTATGAATGAAAAATGTTTAGTGTGGCATGGAAGTTGGGAAAAGAGTAAAGTGCAGGTTTCCAAACCATTGGACATGGAAACAAATACTGTACCATTTCATAAACACATGCATTTGACCTGTTGGCAATTTAACATACAATGCCACTACATATTAGCAAAGACAGCTATCAAAAGTTGCCTTATCTTGTGTGGAATAAGCACACTAATACTCACTGTGACAACAGAGAATATGCTACCTATGAGCAGTGGACTGCTGAGGTGGTTACTCTTAAAGTGTTTGAAAAGGCATAGGAGCTTACCTTCACAACGATCAGACTGCCTGGCTAAACACCACAAAAAGCACATAATGTGTGATATTAGCATAGTGATTTATCTTATATAGCCTCAAGGGGTACTGGTCACAGTTTATATTTTTCAAAATTATTATTTGTAGTATGTGCATGCTGTCAATCCTACGTAATACTATCCTGACAACTCTCATTTTGATGAACATAAGATTCAGAGGGTAGAGGTAATTACCTGTCCCCTCTCACTTCTTTTTTTTTATCGCAGCTGAACAATCTGTGTGTTTTAAAACATAAATTAATGAGGATACAATGACTGCCTTTTTGACTGATGTAGCCCATGAAAATGTGTCAAAAATTTACATAATTTAACATCAAAATGGACAGCTTTATAACAAAAAATAAATAAATGTATGCATTAGCATCTGTTCCCAATTCAGACCCATTTCATCTAAGGTAAATGTTAACTGAGTGTAGAATTAAGACATCTTTAAAGGCTGTTCACGGTAAAGTGAGCACTTTTGAAAGCCCTGCTAAATTTTTATTTTCAGCCCATTTGTCATTTGTTGACTATTTTTCCACGTACCTATTAAAATAAACACTGCCATTTTACCTTCAGCTGATGATTACATCAGTTGGTTCATATGTCTACTGCATAATCATTAAATAAACAACAAAAAGTAATAAATACAGGTGACCCTTGATAATCCGACAGGTATAGGACGGAGAGGGTGTTGGATACTGAAAGTGTCTGGATTACCAAAAGTGGTTTTTTAAAACTCTATGAGTAGCAGTAAGTTACAGGAATTACAGTCATTTCTGTATGCTGAACCATGTAGGTCAATAGGCTATGAAAACAATTAATTTTACAAAGTGAAAACAAAGAAGTTGAGAAAACATTTACGTATGTGTATTAAAAACATGAATTACATATTATACAGTACAAAAACAAAACAAAATTTTTAAATGAAAGGCATACATACGATAATGTATTTGCACTTTGAAGAAATCTGGGATAGTCTTCTGTTTCTTCTTACGTAAACTGTCAGTCAATGCTTGTTCTCGAATGTCTTTTAACATTAATATTTGCTCGCAGTCAGATCCTCTCTCCTCACACCATCGTAACAAAGTGTTTGCAGCTGATGAAGCTTCATCGCAGTTGACAGTGAATCTTGTTTCCGAGGCCTCCTGGATTGTGTTGTCAACAGGTTCTGTGATTTCCTTGATAATTTCGTCTGTGAGATCAGCGTCAAGATTATCATCTAAAAACCATTTTTTTTTTTTTTAAGTCTTTCACTGTATCTTGTGGAATTTCATTCATTGCAAGTGCAGCCTCCAAAATTGGTTCAGAGTTGTTATTATTGTCTTGAAATTTGTTGTCATCTTTCTTTGGGAGAAGTGGATTTTCTGGCCAAATATTTTTCCAAGATTTTATTAACGTAAGATATTTTACTTGACGCCAAGCAAATGCTGCATTGACAATGGCATCCTTGATGTTGAAATGTCTCAAGAGGGATGTGATGTCTGCGTTAGGTTGACTTACGATATCCGTAAGTAGGCGGCGCTTCTTGTAATGTGCCTTGAGAGTCTTGATAACATTTTGGTCCATCGGCTGAATGAGAGCGGTTGTATTTTTTGGCAAGTACAAAGCCTCTATATAGCCATCAGCTGTCTTAACTTGAATTCTTCCTTGTCAGGATGTCCTGGTGCATTGTCCAATAAGATAATGGCCTTCACTGGCAACTTTTTCTCGTCCAAGTGTTGTTTTACTTGTGGGACAAAACTGTTAGTGTACTAATCATGAAAAACTTCTTTAGTGACCCACGCTCGACTTTGACTCATGTACGTAACTGGCAGAGATTCAACCTTGATGCTTTTAAATGCACGAGGAGATTTTGATTTCCCCACAACCAATAGTTTTAACATACGACTTCCTGAAGCATTAGCACATACCATCAGAGTGATCAGTTCTTTTTGAAGTTTTCTTCCAGAAAAATGTTTTTCCTCTTGAGTGACAAACGACATGGAAGTTGTCGCCAATTTAAGCCCATCTCACTGGCATTATAAACTTGTTCAGGTGTTAGGCCTAGTTCAGTGATTTTTACATTCAGTTTCTGGATGAATTCAGAAATCTCAGACTCGTCAGCAGACAATTTCTCTCCGCTCATCTGTAGGAACCAAATACCATGGTGCTTTTTGAAATTTTCAAACCAACCATTACTTGCACAGAAGACTGTTTTTTTTTTTTTGTAATTTNTTGTAATATTATAAAAAAAAATTGAGCTTTTTGTTTTAAAATGTCTCCTGAAATGGGTGCATGTCTGCTTCTTTGTTTTTTGAACCAGGTGTAAAGAGCATCCTCAAGTTGAGGAAACTCAATCATTTTAAGAGTTTTTCTTTTAATGGGTTTTTCATCAACAGACTTCATATAGTTTTCAATTTTTTCTCTATTTTTTAAGATATTAAAACTGTAGCTCGTCCTATGTCATATGAAGTACATATCGACGTTGGAGTTTCACCACGGTCATATATCTTAATAATTTTCCATTTATCAGATAGAGTTAATGTTTTATGCTTACGTTTTGAACTTGTGCTCGCCATTACAAGACTACACTATACAGTATAACTGAACAACTCACAACACTATAATATCACTCTTTAAACAAAAATACGTACTGTAACAATGCACTAACACATCTGCAACGAAACTGAATTAGGACGTCTACTCTAAACAAGCAACTGAGTAGGCATGCGGAGGGACAGGAGGGTGTTTGCTGTCGCGACAGGAACGGCAAACGGTAAGGTAAACAAAGCGCTCAAAATGAAGCTTGGGTGACTCAACTAACAGGCGCGTCGGACTACCGAGTGTGTCGGATTGTTAAGTGTCGGACTATCGCGAGTCAACTGTATTGTAATCTGCACTATAAACACTTGCACGTTAATTTCAGTAAATAATATTGATTTGTGAATATTAATTGATATTCATGATTCTTTTTCTATTTAGATATAAATTAATAACTTCAACTGTGGTCAGTGCACCTTTAAAAAGTGTTAAAATAGCCGAGTGCTCACCATTTAGATAATACAGCGTATTTACTCCTCCATACAGAAGAAAACGTGCGTCTGACAATTGTTAAATGACCTACATTATGTTTAGCAAAATTTAGGAGTAAAATTATATTAGATAAATCACAGATCAATACTTTAATACAAAACTAAGCACAAGCAAATGGCGGGAATTGCTATTACATTGAGAGTAATGAAAACAATTGTCATGAAACTCAATGGCTACACAGAATTGATCCCAATTTTTACAGTATACTTTCAAAGTAATTTGTCACTCGATGAAAGTGTCATGAAAATTCGTCCAGCCACAACTATCAAATTCAGCAACATTAAAATATACATTCGCAGCATAGAAAAACATGGACACTGGTTTCTATTTGCTCTTCAGTTGTCTTAAGCTCATAATCACTGATTAAATGTTGCTTTCTGTTAGTGGATGAAGTACTAGGTACTGGACTTGGACAGACTGATGCACAAACGTTTGTGGACGAGGATCTACTAGATTCGATAAAGGAAGACTGTGCTGCTGTTAGCAGTTTATGTTCAAAATTTTCTTTACTTTCACTCTTGTGTAACTTTCTAGCTGAACATTTCTGTAGGTGAGTTCTTACCCTTTCAATCTTGCAACTTGTTACACTTTGAATCACCATCAATTTTTATTACTTCTCTCCACTCATTTGCGAACTTACCTCCACTCCCATGCACTTTCGACATTTTTCATTTGATGTGTTCCTGGAATCTCTGATATTTTAAAATGTCTTTTACCACACTTCAAGATGTTGCTGTTCATGCGCACATCACACTTGATATATTGATTGCAAACACAATATGAGTTTTAATTTACTTAATGAACTGTAAACTTCTTCAGTTCCAAGGTAACACCACTACACTTTCCATTCAGGCTATGATAATTCCTTGTAATAACCCTAATTATCCATTTTATAACAACATCAAAACTTTCAATACCTGTATCAACGCTTTTGACACTTCAGTAGAAAAGATTGCAGGTAGCTGCCACATTATTGTGCATCTAACCTACGACTAGAGACTATGGAGGGTAATTCCCTGCATATCTACTGCCTAGCCAACCAGTTTCATTTGCGTAACTGAAAAGGGGAACTCCTTAGTATATGCTACTCCTCAGTCAGTCGGTTCTATAACGGGAAGAATCCCCTCTAGCAATATAGGACCAGGAATCCCCTTCAGCAAAGTAGAAGAGAAATCCCCCTCTGCTTTTTGCTCAGTACAGATGACTCACTTATATCCTGTTCATAGTGAGTCAAACCAGCTACTGTGAATAAAATAAAATTTAATCAACATGTCTAAATATTTTATACAATAGAAAAAAAACTCACTTGGTGCATTAAGTGGGTTTTTTCAAGTGGGCCCATCCAAAAAAACCGGACGGTTTTTTTCAGGTGGAACCCTGCTTTATGTCCCTATCTTCAGGTACCACCTTGTATGGCTGGCTGTAGTAAAATAAGTTTTATGATTTGCAGGATAAGAAACAGCTGTAACACTTGGTGTAATGAGGTTTCAACTGCAATGCGTACTTCTCATAATAACGTACAACAGGATTGCTTGAAATAGTTTTATTTGCCCCGAAGACAAAGTGTTTGGCACACACATATCAAGAATGTATACTATTTGGTGCACAAACGTATATAATAGTCCTGATCTCTATTGCTATACTAGACAATACACGGCATGGTGTATAACTAGGGCGGCATGATGAGCACAGTGGCTGAGGACTCTGAAATAGTGCAGGTTGGCTCAACTTCACTTCTGACTAAATATTCTAGGTGCTTGCTTCCAGGCTCCTCAAGTAGAAAAGAGAGCTCTAGAGGTGAACATTGCTGGTGATAAATTAATGTTTTACTTTTTACAGCCGCAGCACTACATACAGATGTTCCGACAGGCCGGGGGTGCACCGAGGTCTTGGCTAGCACGTCCATCCCCACTCTACTAAAGGTGGCATGGCCAGGCTATGCATGAAAGGAATTGTGTCTAGTCAGCCCTGTGTGCATTCAGGGAAGTATTGGCGCTTGCTTAGGGGCAACACATCTTCACCTGTCCTTCCCTTGCCAACTACACAGACATTTCGTAGAATACACGAAAAAAGAGGAGATATCAGCTACAGGGTTAAATGTCACTGATGTGATATATGTAAAGAAAGACGCCTCTCTTTACAATAATACATTCCCTTACATGAGGGAAAATGACACAATATTGATAAAGGCACTCAATTGTTACAGTGGAACCCTCTTATAAGGTTCTTCAGGGGTCCACAAGAAAGTGACACTATAAGCAGGAAAACCTTATAAGAGGGAAACACAAAAATTCAAGAATCTGGACACCAAAAGATATAAAATTATGCACCGTAATAAACACACAACTTTACATAATGAACAAAACAAATATNTCCTATTAAACAGCCTTCCACTGGTGTGTGTAAGGCATGAGTCTTGTTAGCCTAACAAAGCGTAAAAGGTCGGGGGGGGAGGGAGGAAAGCGGGCTGGGACATCTACCTGGAACATGGCACCATGGGCCACTGCCATGAAGAGGAGGGGGAGGGGCGACAACCTCCGGGCGGCAAAACCACAGCTGCAGCTCCAG
>NQII01000290.1:713647-753026 GCA_002778355.1 Clitarchus hookeri | reverse complement strand
TGCAGCTCCAGCCACGCCTACCTGCCCTGTGGCGGCTGTAAAAACATTCACTCCTCCCCTTTGCAGGCCGACTGACCCTCGTCAATGTCAAGCTGGTGGAGCTTGTCAGCAGGGTGGAGCTTGGGATAANTAGATTATCTCAGCAGGGTGGAGCTTGGGATAAAAACTACAACTTTGTCTGAAAAGCAGTGTAAGTTGAGCATCTTTTCCATTGAAGTTTTCCTTTCCCAGTGTGCTTCCTTCACAATGTGCATTATTCGCGGGAAAATGAAAACCTTATTTCCGGGAATGTTTGTTATTGTTCTTATGGAGAAACATTCCGGACTAGAAAAATCGTGCATTATAGGCGGGAAAACCCTTTAAACGGGAACCTTATAAACAGGTTCTACTGTACCACAAATCTAGGCAAGTGTATGGACGTAACTGTTCAGCAAAGACATACCGAGGTTTCTTGATGTCTGTCATGCATTTATCAGCTCCCAACTCATCCTTGAGCATGGCTTCCAGTGGCTCACTATTGTAGGGCCGTATGCCAACAAAAACCTCATCCTTCATGCGGAAATATAAACACAGGCACTGCTGAAAGGTTTTCCCTGGAATACAAACAGAAAAAACATAAATCAATTTATACATACACACATGTACACAAGTCTCCTAGTTTTCGTGTCACTGCTTATCAGTGTCAGACATAAATGGAATTTAAGCCACACTATTTATATACAATTTCTCACAGCGATTAAGAATAGAGTTGTTCTGGATTGATATTAAGTACTGGTATCTGTAGATATGCAACATATTTTAAAGTATTTGTATCAAGTATGGCATTGGGCAATACTGCAGTATCAGTTTTAGAAAATATAGCTAAGGTCTCTGAAAAATCGCAGGTGTAAAATAACCATGATAAAACCTAAATTTGTATGTTTTAACAATAAATATGACAAAATTCCATCGGTGCACTAAAATCTTTCAACAAAAAACCTAAATGACTTTTACACAGAAACGACTCCTGTGAAGGGTGGAATCCAAAAGCGTGTAATTAAAATATGAATACATTAAATTTAATGGAAACTTATCAACAGAATGTACCAAGCAGACAGCCTTTGGACTATGTAGCCTCTACCACTGGCAATCTCCCTAGGCCACCATGACCGAGCGCCATTGCATACTAAACCCTCTGCTGCTTGACGAATGCCTACACAAGCCGCTGTGTATGTTTGCCCCTTGATGGCTGGTAACCTGCTGCTCCTACCTGAAAGTGGGTGGACCCACACCCTCAGCTAAGAGCAAGTGGCCAGGCAGGTTCCAAAGACTCATCTCTGCCGTACATAGGGGTGGTTACCCCCTCCAGTCAGCCATCTCGTTCCATCCCTTGCTCACCACGCACATATGACAGTAGAAATACTGCTGCAAATGTTCAAATCTGGAACATTCACAGGAGACTCTTCCTCAAGATCAAGTTAGATGCCTCTATGCCATTCGCACACGCTTACCAATGTCCAGTTCTAGCCTTACTTTCTCACACATTTTAAACTTGTGTTTTTTCAATGCATACCACCACACTTGCTAGAGCTATAAGCCGAGGTTAGAACTGTTGCCCTGAGTGGCACAACCATGCCAGACTATCATTCAGAGATCTCTCTCGCTCCGAGCTTTGCTCAAACTTTGTTAAATCCATTGCTGTAGGACACTTGGCAAACCTGTCCCTTGTCCTTCAGACACTAGTTGAGCACAGGTCGAAGATCTTGTTATGCCATCGCCTTTAGGTGGAATACACAACTATCTACCACACTTACTTAATTTTACCAGTCATTAGTTTCTTATTCCGCTACCTTCTTACCACTTAATCCACTGTGTGCCTTTCCGCATTCATTCTTCCAAGCACACGCCCGGCCGATGAGAAATAGTTCCAACCAAATATACCCTCTGATGGATGCTCTCAGATCTTGTCACCATTTGGTGTTCTGGTTGCTCGCAGGCAAAAAGCCGCTTTGGTCACCACCGGCGAAAAGGGATGGAGATTCTATCCAGAAACCATGGCTTCGAGAAAAAAAAAAAATTGAGGTGTCTGCAGGACTTAGACTATGAGCTGGTCACATCGCTCATCTAAGAATCATAGCGGTCTCAGTGAGGAATGCAGGGAATCCTAGAGGAAGTCGGGCTCTGTAGCTGTTACATCGCTCACTCAACTCGCTGAGTGAAGCCCTTGCCGCCGGAGACAAATAGGTGGCTCCTACCCTCGCTTGCCTTGCCCTGGCCGACAGGCATCAAACACGCAGGCTGGTCATACACCAGGGGAGGTTTCCCCCTCCACGTAGACCATTCTAGCTGCCCCTTGCTTGTCACAGCTCTGTAGAGTATTTATTTCCTTGCACGCCCTCCAAACGAGGCAGATGGCATAAGTTAGTCATTGGCAGTCTAAGAACACCAGCCGTAACTCTCGCTATCTCGCCACTTTGCCAGCAAATGCTTACCTTCAGCAGTGCTTGCTTAGATCAGTCTGTTACAATTCATAAGCATATAAACTTGTGTTTTTCAACACATGGTAGAAGCTCTTGTGGAGTCTTCTCTAACAAAACAGTGTGTTGGCATGAGTACCTCTTCCACAACGGACATAGTGCGTACTGGGGTCGCTCTCACCCCAAGACTGTTTGAACCTCGTTACCGCCCTGCAGTATACAGCTTGGCAAACTTGGTCTCTCATCCATCAGACGTTAGTGGGCACAGGTCGGAGATAAATGTTTTGTACAATCCTGACAACAGAATTAAAAATTTATCTACCAGTTACCTGTCTGTGGTCTGGTCATTCTCTTTCGCTTTACGCCTTCCTTACACGCTTTGTCTTCTGTGTGCACATCTGCTTAAGTACTTTCAGGTGCACGCACAACTATTGCGATAGAGAATTGAACCACGTCCCCACTAAAGGGCGCTCCCGTCTCTTGTCAATGTTAAGTGTCTAGTGCTGACTGGTAATGCCGCCCTCTAGTGTCACTGTGGCAAGGGGAAAGAGAACCTTTCTCTGAGGCTCCTGAGACTTGAGAACAAATACATTAGGTCACTATGATTCTCAGGCTACAAGCTAGTTGAGCTGCTTACTGAGAGCCGTAGGGGCCTTGCGTGGGGAACGCTGCAAGTCCAGAGGGGAAGTTGAGGTCAGCAGCTAGTCACGCCACTCACTCAACTCCTCCAGAGAAAGATTAAGGGGAAATTTTCCACAAGTCGTTAAGGCCCGAGAACCGTCAATCGTGAGGCGCACCTTGCGGCAGCAATCGATTGCTAGGACTTTGGCAGGGTTCCACACCAAAGTACCGGCCCCAGGAAGTGTCAAGTGTCTTCCTGGACGGACCACGCCAGACCCTGTCCTCCCCTGCGCTGCTACATTACTTTACTTACATCCACAATCATACCTGCGCCTACAGAACACCCACTAAATCCTCTGAATAGAGGAATTTTTTTACTCTTCATTATTTTGTCCACTAAAATTAATGTAACATCACTGACTCTGCATAGCTGTGTACTTGCAGTTATTACTAAATGCCCCATTACTGAGCGGGTCAGAAAAGGGATAACATAGGCCAAGCTACATGCTCTGGTGAGCCACAGCCAGACGCCCCCAAGGTTCAAATGTGTGTGCCCATACGGCCCTGAAATACTTCCTTAAGGAGACTCAGTTTCCCTAGTCTAGAGGGATATTGAACCAGTGCACCATCAGCACATTGCCAACTGGCATCAAACACCTTCGAAATAACAACCCTTCACCTGGGAACCATGAAAGATCATAGAATAGAGAGTTGACTGTATTCAACTATTTTGTGGTACAAACCTAAAAAAAATCTTACAAAAATACTCAGAATATAATTTGTTATAAGAAATAATTACAGTTTTACTGATAAAATAGAGAATTTTTGCTCATTTAGTTTTATATAGTCTCTTGGCTTAAATTTCAGTGTCCAATAATGTATCAGTATGCATTTCAGTGTTATTTTGGTTTCATAGCTATTCAACATGTATATCCAGTACAATTTTAGTATTTCATGGAGTACGATTGTAAGACATCCTGAATAACATACCGGATGCAAGACCCAGGGCCAGAATGCCACCAGTGCTGGTCCCGGCGACCCAGTCAAAGCAGTCGGCGATGCTGCAGCCTGCGGCCTTCTCCAGCTCCCCCAGCATGACTGCGAGTATCATCCCTCGAATCCCACCACCGTCGAGACAAAGCAGCCGCCCACCCCGCACTTCCCTGCAGCCTTTCAGGGACTCCGCTGCCTCCGACAGCAGCTGCAAGCCACAACCACCCCCACACCTTTGTTCATCTGGTGCACGTCGACTGATCAAAGTAGAATAAATGCATAGGCATAGAAGTAGTGGGGGCCATGGAAGTCCGTACTCTCACTGGAATAACGATGACCCCTATGGACCCCTTACACTGGAGTTCCTTGTCTAATGTAACTTTTGTATCATCTCTTAAAATACATTGTATTGAGTTAAGTTAATTTTTACTTCTACTGCAATATTGAACACATTTTTAGGTATGCATTTAGTAAAAGATGAGCGTCACAAACAAGACTTGTAGGCTATGAATAATACACTATCATCGAAAGTTGAAACATTTTTCCGGCTGCCAAAATGATCACAAGAATAGGCAGTACTCTCAGAAAGTACTGTGTTATTATATATATACATACACAACACACACAGACGCACACATATTTACATAAACCCTATTTACTCACTTCTACGAGACACCTTTTTTGTAACTATTGTAAGACCTGAAAATGGGCTGCATTTTACAATTGATGGCATCTTATATTCCCCAGCATATTCAACAAATGTCAGCATAAAAAATCAAGTGTTTTTAATTAGGGATGGGTCGAATAACAAAAAATGTCGATTCCGGTTGCGGTGTCGATTCTACAATTTAAATATCGGTTCCAGTATTCGGTTTTATGTATTTTGAATACTTGCCTTTTGCTTGCAACTTTATTAAACCAATGCAGGTAAAATTCATTAAATATTTCATTTAACCGTTATATGGAAGAATTGAACAATAACAAAGTGTGAAAATAAGTTTTAATGTATACAGATAAACTTGTATTAAATTTATTTAAGGTTAGTAAATATGTAAAAAATTATTATTTTGTTACATTAATATGTGGAGATTGTGATATGTTTGGAAAATACTTTAATTAAATAACTCATGGCCCTCAAACCAAAACATTGTGGTGTGATGTAAGATAAAGTAACCTACAAAGGTTCCTTAAAAGAAGGTCAACAGCTGTGGTGGGCCGGATTTCTTATCTTTTTTTGCTTCTTTTATCGTGTCTGGGCTGCCTTTTTTTTTTATTTTTGCATCTCTTACACAGTAACTCTGGCCATCCTACCAAACAAATAAGGCTTGAAGGAATGTATCGATCTGCTAGCAGTGTTGTTTATGGCGGAGAGTTGAGAGAGAGAGAAGGGAGAGGAATGTTGATGTAAGAGTGAGAGATGAGATAATAGACTAATCCCATACACTTCCCTCCAAACATCACAGAACAGTTTACGACTACCACTCCTTAATTGTTTTTCCGTGTAAAGCATGCACCCCAGAAATTTTTTCCTTTATGTTGGTGAAAAAGGGCGCGCTTTACATGAGTAAATACCATAGTTATTTTTGTAACAACAGAGTTTTGCCATTGCTGTGTAGAACCAAGAACCGAGTAATTGTTGTTGACCTAAAACCGGTTCGGAGTCAAACCTCAAGAACTGGTATAAATTGGAACCAAAGAACCGAACAGACCCATCCCTATTTAATACTACAAAGCTTCCAATAGATACATTTTTATACTGTTCATTTTAAATTCACTAGCAGAAACAACAATCTTGTGAAAAATATTTATCGCAGAAATGTAAACAAACCATTCAACCACAGAAGGATAGGTTTCATAGCATAACATTGTAAAATATAGTTGACACAGGAGACTTCTGGCGGTCACACTACTAACTATAACAGATTGGTACACCATTTTGTCACACCAAAATGCAGGAAGAGATATCTCGTAATGTTACCAGTTAATCTGCGAATAAGTTGATATTTACAGAGGTCATGTAAAAGAGGTAAAAATATAGACTAAACATCCTACGAGAATAAGAAACTGTAATAAAATAACACTGAACAAAATGGCATACAACCTTTTTTTTAAAGATTTTTAAGCACCAAAATTGGGGTGTCTTAGAATTAATGGCATCTTAGACTCGTAAATGTAAGTTTGTGTGTGTGTGTATGTGTGTGCATGCAAGTTTGTGTGTGTGTATGTGTGTGCATGCAAGTTTGTGTGTGTGTTTATGTGTGTGCATGCAAGTTTGTGTGTGTGTGCATGCAAGTTTGTGTGTGCATGCAAGTTTGTGTGTGTGTGTGTGTATGCATGTAAATGTATGTGCTTGTGTGGATGTACGTGCATGCACACACATATATATATTTTTAATATAAAGTAATGTCCCTTAATTTATATTCTGCAAAAAGGATAAAATATATCATTAAATGCTTATGTACAGTTTATAAAAATGGCATAAAATTCTCATTTGATTAAAAAGTAAACGAGTGCCTGTGAGAAAGAGAAGCATTACACATAAGATGCCCATTAATTTTTCTGTGGAGCCACCGGACAAACAAGAATTCTGTGGTATGAAAATTCTATTACCAATTAGTCATCACTTGATATCACATTACAAACTATGCGAAAAATCATAAATTATCAGAACTTTAAATTCTCTCTAAAAGGTAAGTAAAGGAAATTTTACCTGTCTTATCCAACTGGAGTAGACACATGCTCTGACAAAACAATAATATATCAACATGCAACACAAATGATACCCTTTAAATATTAATTAGCTTAGACAAATATCATACACACATGAATAGATATAATTACAAAAAACAATAATTTTCAATTAGATTTCTTACTAATAAAGAATACGAATAAGGTATGTATTGCAATTTCTCAGAGCATTAGAACTTCAGTATTTTTCTATATCTAAAGTTTGTAATGACGCAATATACTTAAATTTTCGGGACTTGGGTGTAGAATTCTTTTGTGTGTACGAAGCTCGGGAAAGTTTCATAATAATTTTTATCGGGTTTCAGTTTTAAGCCGTGGTGGTAGGTTCCCACGTTTGATTATCGAGCAGACGTGTACTTTTGTAGTTTAATGGGCGGACGGTTGCTGTGTTTGTTTATCAGGAGTCCGGTAGTGTTTCATTTCAAACATCGTGTTTCTTTTGAAGCGTCAACGTTAATTAGATTAGTTCCTTCAGCGCCGTTTTGTTATACGAGAGGTTAGTTTATCTGAATGTTTAATGCGTCAACAAGTTTTTGTGGACGGCGAAGTTCGTTTTTGTTGATAGCACAGTTTTAGTTTCCTGCGACGCAGTTACGATATCGGTAAAGTGCGCAGCAGTATCAATGTCAGGTTGAGCGTGTGACAGCACAGTTCTCACGCTACTGCCGGATGCCAGGCCCTTATCACAGGAGAGGGGGGTGCGATAGGCAGCATATAGGCGTCTGGCTGGCGCCTTCGAGNGGATACAGGCGTCTGGCTGTCGCCCTAAGAGGTTTTAAGAGAGCAGTCGGCGAGCAAGTCTTGTTAGAGCAGTCAGAGTTACTTCACTTCACGTCGCCAGTGAGGGCAGTAGTCAGAAGTATGATAGCCTAGGCCGCGTTCGGGCAGGACGGCAACCCCCACATCGGCAACTAGACTTTTATTTCATTTCTCAGCCGGTGTGGGAGGTAGCAGTAATTAATTATTCTTCGGGCCAGTTAAACCACTGTGGCGCTGTTTGCTGTACTTTTATGTTTATCTGCAAGGTTCGTACTCTGCAAATTGGACTACTGTGAACTGCAATAGTTAAATAAATATATATATAACTTGGAACTTGAATTTTATTTAATAATTACATGGTGTCCATTTATTTGTCTCTCGTGTTTCTACCCTGAGCAACAGCAAGCCGTGGCAAGTAAACAGTCGGCAGTGTAAGCGGCGAAACGTTACAAGATGGCGCCTAACCTTGTGCGGCTTTAATATAATAAATATGCCTTAACAATCAAAGACGTTTCTTTACAAGTTATACATTTCAAAGACAGCATTACATGAAAATTTAATTATTCCAGTTAATAACACTACTACTTGGGGGGGTTCATGAAACAAGTTATTAAAAACTGACTAGCTTGATTAAGTAAAATTCCATCACTAGCGAGTGTAGCACTCACTCTATCAAAGGACCTCTGCGTTATGTTTTTTTAAAGAAAAATTTATATGTGTATTTTATTCTGAGGGAATCAATTAAATAGTTTCAATTAGCAAGAAACTTAAGTGGATTATTTTACCATACCCTTGGATACAGACTTACACTTGGAAGTTCCATGGTCATGGACTCCCAAGCATCCATCTGCCAAATCTTGAAGTCTTGCAGGTTACATTAAAAATTATTAATCTGGCGCTTTTAGGCCTCTTCAATAGCCTGCGCATATTTACTAAACTTGCAATGGCTCTCCTCCATCGCCCCTGACTTGATGGGCGGTCTTATAAAAGATTTAAATAAATTTCACAAGAGAAAATTTTACATGAATTACCACAATCATGTCTAGAGAGGGTCCCCGGGTTTGCTAAAATGCAACCCTTTCCAGTTAAAAAAAAATCACGGATTAAATAATTTCCTGATAAGAAAATCTTATCTTCTAGAAGTTAACACTAGTGATCTCTTAGGACCTAACTTATTAGTATACAATAATCTGGCTTGACCAGGAAAAATCACATGAAATAAAATCCAGTAATTACATGCATCTGTGAAATTAAAACAGTAAAATTACTTAAATTCAGGAAAATTAATGACAGATAATCAAAATAAAACTGTGACAAAATTTCTACCATCATTTAGAATGTAAGCTAACAAGAAATATTAAACTGGCCGATGTAAACATTGAAATTAACTCTTAATATTAACCAATATAAGTGTCAATATGAACTGTCAACAATGGGTAAAATTTGTTTACATCTCCAAACTGTGTGTGTGCTTGTGTGGGTGTGTGCGCATGCACATATATTTTAAATTAAAATAATGTTCCTTAATTTTTATTCTACATAATGGATAACATATTTTATTAAATGCTTACACTCAGTTCATAAAAATTGCATTAAATTAATTAGTAACCCCAAATATTACTCTCTCTTTTTTGAATATTGACTACCACATTTTGAAAACAATTTTATAAATGTAACTCAATTTTAGACTGCATTAAAGAGTTTATCACATAGGACAGGCCACAATAAATTATTAATTGCTTCCAAAGGCTAACTGTAAGTGTGTAATAAAAGTACCAGCTATCTAACATTATCAAATTTTGGGAATCAAAACAATTATACATTTGTCAAAGAAAAATTAACAATTCTGAAAATAAAACTTGGCTAGAAACTCTTCCTTGGTGCTTTAATGGGCGCTGGTGTAATATTATCCGTAAACACACTGGAAAGCAATTAAGAGATGCCACATAGTGAAGCTTACTGGGGACTACCTTAATGCAAAGTTTGAACAGAAAGCATGTAGTTAATTTTCTAAGACAAAGTTACAGAATGGAGAGCCAAATCTTGTATAGCCAACATGGAGTGAAGAGGTTTGGGTGGCTTTTAACATCGAGGCCTTCAAGACTGATGAGGGTGAAGCAAGGTTATGAAGCAGAACTGGAATGCAAAGGGAGGGGAAATGAGAGATACCTGAGAAAACTTGATGACCATCGGAATCAACCAGCAAGATTCCCACAAACAAAAATCCGAGAGACCCATCAGGAATTGAACAATGTTTGCCTTGGTGGGAGGTGAGCACACTAACCGCTGTGTCATCACGGCCTCTAAAAGGCCAAGTGATAGTGAAATTCTCAACCACCATACACACAACCCTACTAGTCACTAGCAATATGAAGTAAAGCTTCATACATGGCACATCTGGTCACGTGGGAAGACGCTGGGCGGGAGTGGTGGGGCAGTGCCGTTGTAATCGTTGTTGGCAGAGCAGCCCCTGTTACAGTTCTTCATGTCCGGGGGACAGCGAGGGGTCCCAGCAGCATGAAGAACATAAAGGAGGCTGTCTTTTCCAGCCGGCACGCAGTGGCGGGGCATCTCACCTTTATTGTTGCTGGAATTAAATCAAATGCATTTTTCATCATTCACAACTGCCAAAAAGTAACATTCTCAAACAGTTTTAGAGAAAATAGACCTATACACAAATTATATCACTGTGGGCCCCTCTCATAACATTTCAGAAGAGACCAAAACTTTTCTCTCTAAGTACTGAAAACCTTTGACAGAGTACTTTACTATTGAATTGAATGAAGTGAATTGGAACTGGCTCATTAATTCCCCCAAAGTTATGCCTGAAGACTTAACAGGGGATGGCTTACAAACTAACTTAAACTAACGCCCATGCCTTACCTAAGGTTCAAACCCAGAACCTCCTGCACCACACACCTGTCGCGAACCAACCAACTGTGCCATGGTAGGACACTTTTTCTATCGAAAATCAGGTTCAGAGACCAAGTAAAGATAGCTTATCAGGCAAGAAAGTGTTCATAACACAAACAAAAGTATAGGTGTTGTCATAAAAGATTATAATAATGTATATAATTACCAGAACACAAGTCTTTTTTCGTGTAAAGTTTTCATGACTGTCTGTATGAGCTTCACACAAAAAAAGTCACTAAAAATGCACAATTGATAATTTATTCAGATTTCAGTGAGCATTACAAAAAAAGTTAATATGTTCCTTTCAATTAGTTGCTTGGATCTAATGGAAAAGTACTGTGTGTAACCTCCTTGCTAATGAAACCTATTTCTATGTACACACAAAATAAACAAGGTGTCTGGAGAGCAAGGCCCTACATGTAAATCTTTTGACAATGTGTAAAAATTGAAGTCACCAGAAATAATTTACATTTTAAGTTACACTAAGAGTGAAATTTATGTTTGGGTGAATCACAGTTTAAAGTAGCAAATAAAGACAACACAAAATAGTTAAAACACTTTAATTTTAAATATTTCTACAAAAAGCAGCCACACTATTAGCTGTAACTGGATTATATCACAAATGCAAGAGGCTAGGTGGTCACATAATCAATACATTGGTATCATACTACAGGACCCAGACTCCTATCACTGCAGACCAGAGTCTGGATTCAGGAACATGGGAAATGTGGTGAATGTTTCAAGATGACCAGTGGTTGAATTTATAGGAGATTTCCTCCTCCAACAAAATCCATCCCTGCTTCATACCAAAGGTCTCATTTCACATCACACAGCATGGATGATAGTTGTGGAGCTTAGGCAGTCACCTAGTGAAGGACATGTTTGTGTGAGCGAGGCAAAAATTGATATAGCACTACGGGTGGCACCGATCGGCGCATGTAAAACAGTATCTCTTTTTTGTGCACACCCGACACGTGCACCACACGTGGTGCCCTGGGTCCTTTCAAGTCTACCAGCCACAATTAGGGTTTTGTCGTTTCCACGGCTACTTAATTGTTTGCTCTCGTCCGATCTTCAAGCCAGGCTCTTCAACCTGACAGGCCCCTTTCACCTGTCTTGCCCTTAAAGTCCGTTGTACACCTAGTGTGTGTAGATGTAGGAGATAATACAGGTCACCATGTTCTATTCTCGTGAGTAAAACATGCTTTCCAGCTAACTTCTGTCTTTCCTTAGTCTGAAGTGAACTAGTGCCGTTTCTCCAATCTGGTTAGGTCTAAAGAGGCTTGACCCAGAAACTTCTGGTTTACACTCTCGCTAGGGGTTTGTTGCCTACAGCCCTCTACAGGATGAACCGTAGTACCCTTCCTGTCCATGACAGGAAGGGTACTACGAGGAAGCAGGAGAAACGCACAGAGGACAGCTGCTGTTCTTGCATCTCACCACCCCCTAAGTAATCAGTATATACCAGCCCTCAGCTGTTTATCCCCCCGGAAGAGAGCAAAAGCTGCCCGACACTTTGTGGAGCCTCACTTCACTACCCTCCCCGCCAACCTCTGACCTCAAAATTAGGGTTCCAGGAGCTGCCCACCCTGTAGTAGAACTTCTGAGACAGGGGATCCCACTCCCACTGGGAGTGATTCCAGTTGACGAGCCATTCCACGAGACGTCCACCGCAGAGACACCAGCACCAGCCAGTCCACCGACGTACCAACAACCAGATGACGTCGAGGTCAGTCTGCCCGCCCCGACCGCAGCGGACGTAAAAAGGTCGGAGCCATGGTCTGCCTCAGGGAACAAACGCCACCCTACACATTTCAGACGCCTGGAGGAATCACCTCGCGGACTTTGTGCCTAACTGGCGACCAATGCGCCCAACATTATATAAGGGACCTGTGCGAGGCAGACGCGCCATAATCCAGACGCCTCCATCCTCTACCTGCGCAACTGACTTGTGCAGAAACAAAAACTAATTGACGTGATGTCTCTTTCCCTGGCTGCACGCGTCACATTTATGCCTAACACGAGTTATACTGTGCTTTGACTTGGTGCTTACGCTTTATTTGGCGACAAAAGGTGTTAAATAGGCCCATACAGCATATCACTATATTCAGTAGATGTGTATGTATTAAAAATAATTAATATAAATACTCTGATCTCCCCAAAAGAAGTCACTGAAAATGAACACACTTGGTAATAGAAAGTTGCTGGGTGAAAAAATAATTTTTGGCGACGAGTAGGTCAAACATTCTATTCTAGGGGTATCATTTTATTCTGAAGATGCTAACTATTGAGTTCAATTACTATTTCATTTAAAAATCATGATTTTGTGTAAGATACAATTAAACACAAAATTGATGGGAAAAAGCTATCTTTCTTTGCCAAAAAATTATAGGTTAAAATTTATTGCATTACATTTTCAGGCAAAACCATTTGCTTTGGAATTCTACAGTGATGATAGGTGCAACAATTTTGAATAATAAATAATCTTGGAAAAAATTTTTGTGATCTTAGAGAGCATTGCAAATTGTAAGAATGGGGCAGTGCTGTAGCAGATTACAGTCGCATACTCCACGACTGCTGTGACCTTGTTAAATGTCAGACTTGGCGAAGCACTTAACTGCTCTGTGATACAGTGCATTCGACAGGGTAACCATGCGTCGCTAGGAACGGAGATCACATGATTAGTTTCATTTAATGCTTCATGTACTCTACCGAATTCCCTCTCACCAGGCATGTAAGCAAGTGCACACGGCACAGAGAGAGAAGGGGGGGGGGAAGAGAGGAAGAGAGAGGAAGAGAGAGGAAGAGAAAGAGGGGAAGAGAAAGAGGGGAAGAGAAAGAGAGGAAGAAAAAGAGAGAAAGAGAAAGAAATAGAGAGAAGGAGAGAGAGGAAATGGCTTTTTTTGCTAGGTAATGTCTTCCCCTCTCGCAGGCATGTATGGGAAGGAAGAAAGGAGTATGGCTGAGAGAGAGAACGAGTCCGGAAAGAGAGAGGACACCATGCTTTATGCTACGTAACCGCTTCCCTCTTATCAGTTGTGTAAGGGGAGGGAACAAGGTCGTGCCAGACTGGAGTGAACAAGTTGGCACCTGACTGCCCGACTCCCAAGCATCAGCCGAACTGGAGAGCACCATGCTTCACATATTTCACACCCAGTTATTACACATTTGCATAAATAACTAGCTTAAAAACTATAATTGCGTAGAACCTTAAGTGAAGGGACCAAAAGATTTCTTGATCAATGCAGCATTCAATAAACTATAAAAGCAGATCATTTTATTAATATTTTTACGGGAAATTTTCCAGGACCACAAATTTTTTTTGGTGTAAACTGTTTTCTGCTACTGTACATGTGTTTTAGGTACAGAGAGTGTCCACTGAACTCGTTTCTTCATTCTGCTACTACTTCACCTCTCAACTATTCATAGGGCTGGTTGGAGCCATAGGCCTGTCCCTCGAGTAGGGCTGCCAGCTCCTCTTCTCGATGCCAGTCTATTCTCATTCATGCTGACCCAACCTGGAGGCAGAAGTGGGAATAACATGCAAACTTACAAACTACAGCTCAACGAGAATAACATTTGGTACGCACCACCAGGCAAGGTCGGCTCCAAACACTATGAAAGCTTGTACCATGGGCACACTGCCCTCCCTGGCAGCAATGTGGAGTGCCGTGTCACCCTCCTGGTCACCTATGCTCACGAACGCCCCGTGGCTCAGCAGTGCCACAGCACACTCCAGCCGACCGCGCATCGCCATCACATGCAGTGCAGTGCGGCCATCGAAGTTCACCACGTTGAGATTGCAGCCCATGCCAACGAGCGCATTCACCACCTCCCGCGAGCAAGACCAGTGTAGCGGCGTCCCGCCACACTTCATATCCTGCCACAGCATACATCCTCTTACCTTGAATCACTGTCAGTGCTGCACTATGTAGCTGTCTCACAGTTTACTGAGCACTTCTGAAAGCCTTACTGAAATCCTTCTTCCTGCTCATCATGTATCACTTCACCTAATATGAAAATTACCACTGCCATAGATCTACAGACTAGTGTCCATAATTATCAAACAACAACGGAAACACATTAGAAATATAAATACTCTAAGTTCCTTTTATGCCGATTCTTTATGGCTGCATAAATGTCATTTTTGGTTTCACCCAAAAAAAAAAAAAAAAAAAAAAAAAAAAAAAAAAAAAAAAAAAAAAAAAAAAAAAAAANTGAAATGAAAATTAAGAATAATTTTGTGACACCTCAGCTTTATCAAAAATTTAATGGAAACGTTAAAATTTTGTCTAGTTTTTCTCTAAGTATTATCAAACACATACTGGCATTTATAATCTATTAAATTCAATGTAAAATATGAACTCAAACTTGCATAGTACTATCAACTGTTGTATATCACAACAATATGGTGGAACCTCTTTATACCGACCCCATTCATTATGTGTTTCTATAACGACACGTTTTTAAGAAACCATGAAAAATTGTAATGACGCGATCGTAATAATTATCGGGATACTTGGTTCATATTATTTAGTTTTGCGAGGCTTTGTAATATTTTATAAGGATTCAAAGTTATTGCCGTGGTAGAATGTTTATCAGCCATACGTTTGCTTTTTTGGAAATCTTAGCTTTTGTTCGCGTCCGCATTAGTAGATGGAAGCTTTCCAACTGCAGTATACAGTTTTTGTTCTAGAAGTTTGATTATATTTTCACTACAACGCAGTTCAGCATGGCGTGGGGAATAATTGCCACGGGGGTCACACAGGCTTTCGAAGGGGTTCCGGCCTATGCCATGCCCTTATTTGGTCACGTTTTTGGCACCATGGGGCGAGGAGTGGGGTACGCACGAGCGACTTATACCCTGTGTGCCTAACACCCGCTAACAGTAAACGGTATACAGAACAGTAGACAATCAACTCCCGAAGAGGACGCATTATGCGTGNGAGGAGGAGTGGGGTACGCACGAGCGACTTATACCCTGTGTGCCTAACACCCGCTAACAGTAAACGGTATACAGAACAGTAGACAATCAACTCCCGAAGAGGACGCATTATGCGTGGCAAATATCTCGCACACTGGCAAACTTTATCCAGCTAAATTATTTCTCCGCTGGTGTGGGAGGTCGTTAGGGTGCCAGGAGGCAACTGACCTCCCTCCTGCGTGCGTAATTTCCTCTTGCGATGAAAGTTTGAATGACGTGAATAAGAAATAAACTACTACGGCGCTGTATTTTACTTGTTTGTCTGGTGAAACTGACAGTTCCCGACTCTGCATATCTGAAGCTTGTGTGTGAGCTGTTTCTTTTGAATATTAAATGCAATTGCAGTAAATAAACTGAGACTTGAATTTATTTTATATTTATTTGGTGCCTATTTTTTTAAGTTTCATGTCTCTACCAATTGAGCAAACCGAGCTGTAATTTCCAGTCACCAATTCTGGCAACTGCAACGTTACAAAATATGGGAGAAAAAACTAAAAATTTGAGAGGAATCTGTTTAAGAATAAATTTGTTGCACTTTTCTTGGTTGCTACACATTTAGTTTCTCTTGATGAGCACTGTACATGACATAGCGCATATCTAAAAGTAGATACAACTCCCTCTGCCACCAATACCAATTGACTCCACCTCTCCACCCATCCTCCACTCCTGAGGCAGCAGAATGTTTCTGCGCACGACTACCATCATGTGTTTATCCTGCTAATGGGCTCTCATCAGCTTGCCTTAACACTTTGCTTGCATCTTACAACTTTGATTTCTCTTGGTTTTTATTACTGTTTGTTGACAATGTATGCTTAGATTTTAATTTTGATTTGATAACATTTTTGGCTTGATTTTGTGAACAATTTCAGACAACCCAAACCTTTTAACGGACTTGCACTCTGATTAAAATGAGTGGAAAGAGAGCCAGCTTGTTGTGCTATGTTTAGTTTGTTACGGTAAAGTGAGCACAATTTTTAAAGTTCTTTATAGTTTCTTCTTTCTTCTGTTTGCATATCCTTCTGCCTTATGTCAATACAAACATGGCCACGTGAATGCATTTGTTTTCATTAACTACACAAGTCTGCTATATTTTACTCAATAAATAAAATGGCACCATATAGTAATTTATGATAAACAATAAAATGCTTCATAATATATACCACACAGAGTACTACAAAAATAACAAAAATATTTTGCAAGTGTAAGTGTTTTGAACCATCAGGTGCATTTCATTTTGGTATAGTATTGCAAAAATCACATTCGTCCATGGTATTAAGATGGTAACAATATGTGCAGACTTTTCAAAATGTCAGCTACAGTACACACCTAGAGAGAAGTATTGATCATATGCAAAGTCAGTTGTGGGGTAGAAGATGGAGGGAAGGCAAGCAGTCCATGGGTTTGATCTGTAGGTAACTGGCAAATTATTGAATGCACGTTTCATTAGCTGGTGGTGGCCGCTCTCCTGTCCCCACCCCTCTCTTGCCCAGCACGTGTGAAACAACTCCATATCTATGTAAGCAACATTACTTCATGGCAATTTAACATTGTTAACCCCTACATCACAATTTGTAATGAATAATATTTAATTCTAAAGACTTGTAATTTTTGAGTCAGAGCAAATAAAGTGGTTATTAAAATTTGTTACTTTATGACCTTCAGTAAATAATAATTCAAACTTGGCATTTGCACATTACAGTGGAACCTCTATATAGTGAACCCGGATGGATTTAAAGTCTATATGCATGGAACATACTCTGTACTCCCACTTTTGATTTATCTGCATTTTAAGACCACATGTATTGAAAGTCCATATGTATTTACATTTTCTGTCAGTTTCCAGAGAAACGATGGGTACAGAATCCACTGCATTTGGCGACAAAGAGGTTTTGTAAATGCACTTCCAGGATATCAGTTTATTCGGGAAGATGTATGTCTATTGAATTAAATAATATTTCAGTAACAAATCCTTTGATTTTCCCGCAAGAAACCAACTGTAAATTGACTATGCACTCGGTTGCCACACAATATTTAAACATTTAAGATGACAATGGGAGATCAAGTAAATGTGTAGGGTATTACTTTATTCAGAATCCATTTAACTACTGAATTAAATTAATATTCAATGCCGAAATTATGTTGATACTATGCAAGAAACAATTGAACATGGACATATAATGCTTGGTAAAACCTTGCATTGCTAGATGTTTTTAACATTTTGGGAGACAGGTGTTCTAAGTAAATACCTCTCACGTACCATTTTTTCTAGAAAATGTATATTAAATTTAAAAAAAACATGTCATTTTCATACTAGAGAAGATTGAACATGGACTTCATACAAAAAATGGCAAATTTTTATTTATAGGGGTTGGTTGGGTCAAAAACAGTCCCAAATTTCCCAAAATATCTGCCCGTCATAACGACCTTATTTTTGGAAACATTGAGGGGTCATTTTAATAAGGTTCTACTGTACTTCTAAAGTATTTCCTTTAAGCACATACAAAAAAGTGACAAATGGATTACCCAAGGAAGAAATAACGATGATCATTTGAATTTCATTTAGATTTTCAGAAACATGTTACCGAAATTGAAAATGAAAAAGCTGTGAATTTTCAGTATCGTTTCGGTATACAGAATACATATTTGCACAACCATTCCTAATTGTTACCAAGTAAGGTGTTACAGAGGTATCACACTCTAATAGTCTTCAGGAGGACCCATGTTAGATGGCTAATGCAGTCACCCAGGTCCACGCAAATTCTGGGATTGGTATTTAATACATTCTGAGGCAGGTTTGATACAGTGTTTCGGATTCTCCTCATCACTGGTTCCATCTTGAAGATTGACTCCATTATTGATGGTACATTAAGCCATAACAGTACGTTTTTTAAGTACTTTTCATGAGAAAAAAAATAAGCACTGATGCTTCCACTGAAACATTATAAATTTTAAACCGTGAAAAAATCAGAATTACTTATTCATAATTCACCACTAACATTATTGTAAGTGCCAAAAGCAGTTTTATTTTGAAAAATAGAGCATTACAGCAGGGATTTTTTGTTCAAAGAATGATTTCAGAAGAGCTCTCATAACCATAAAACAGCTGTGTCCAAGATGATAAATTTGTATTGTTCGCTAATAGATACTATATAACTAGTTCCCAAGGTAAAGATTCTGTGATAGTTCACCAATGTCTTAAGCAGTATAATGCATTAGTTCTTCATCATTATTAACATGTAGGTAACAATTTGCTATAATGTACACAAAAACCAGGGCAAAGGAGATAGTAATCAGCATGGGACAATATAATATTTTGAGAAGTGATGATCTCCATCTCTGTAAACATGCACCCTAAATCCCCAAGTATTTAGATACTCTAATTAAGTCAAAAAATAATTTTACAATTCAAAGAGGGAAATTAAAACTGGATCCAGCAAGTCAGGTTATGTTAACATTATCAGAGACCACCTGTTATGAAAGTTAAAAGTAAACAAATATTCTTCCTTGTGGTTTACAACCCCCATTTCAGTAAGCACAAGATAGACAGAGAACCACAGTATTTTTTTGTTTTATTGAAAGCACTCGAGGAAGATGGGCTCCAATGTCCTCAAAAGGAACATTGCAGATACACCTACATTGGCCTTGACCACTCTGCATGTCAAATCTAGGTGTTTACTCCTGGATTCTTGGAAATGAAACAACCTGTTGCCACAACACTTTCCAATTATGGCAATACCTATGGTAGGAACCACCATGCCGCACTGACCTGAACGTAAAGCTTCTTGAGGTGTGCCTGAAGGTCATCTTTGATAAACCAGGGCGGCGTGGGTGTCGTGCCTGGAGTGCTCTGTGCCGCCGGTATGTTGACGTCCGCCCCGGCCAGGAGCAAGGCCTTAACACAATCCGGCTTGTCTGCCAAGCATGCCATGTGCAGCGGGGTGTGTCCTTTCAGGTTGCGGTAGTTGAGTGACTTGGTGCTGACTGCACTAACTGCCTGGTTCAATAACACACCACCAGAGAGATAGACTGACGTTTTCTACACATTTACAGTACTGGGTCATAATTTGCTAGCAGTGCTTACTATCAAAATCATATGATCAATTACACAATGCTTGTTTACATTCAGTTTTATAAAAAAAATTATTTTGCTTAGTTTATATCTTTTTTAAATTAAAACTCGTAAGTCCTGCAGAGCTTATTTGTACGTCACATAAATCCCAGAAAAGATAGTGCCTCCAATCAGTCCGGAGGTGCGCCTCCGTCTGCAAAAGATTTCAGTATTAAAATGTTGCAAGAGTGACTGCTATGCGACACCTGTAATTTTTCCATAGTTACCTTCTTACTTGAGTAAGCCACAGACATCTCAGCAAAGTGATCCTGAAGAATGAGAGTGATTCTTCGATGTATATATAAAGAACAGAAGACAAGGTATTTTGCATAAGAGCTTAAGAAAAGGCTTTACTAGCTTATATTCAGATTTGAAGGACAGGCTAAATGATCATAACTGTGTCAAGCCTGAAACAATTAGTAGTAATGCTGTCTTCTTTTACATAATCAAATTTGAAGACCTTCTGGAAGTGGTGGCCACTGTTAAGATCAATGAAACTTTATAAGTTATGAAAATATAAGTGGTTTTTATTTGCCTGTACCAGATCTCACTGGGGTGTTGCAGTTGAATTTGAAAATATAAAAGTGGTCTCAGCTTTAAAGTATTTTGTGCATGTATCTAACTAATTGTCATCCCATTCCTTCAGTGCAGACAGTTGTCGAGAATACCCAGAAGTATCCCACTTCATCATGAGAAATTATTCATTCAAGTTTGTGTGAGACAACCAAGTGCCGTTAGAATTTCTGTTATAACTAGAGCTATGCATTAAGAGAAATAAATCATATTCTGTAAGCATAATATTTCAATACGTGCTTTTCTGATACGTATAAGACAGGCCCCGTGCATGCTAAAGTGCTATCAGATCAAATAGTTTGTTGATTCTCCCATACTCTCGGTACTCGCAACAAATTTATTCTAGAATTGTGACATATGCTAAAGATGGAACTGAAAACAGCCACTTATAACCACAATAAATAAAAGCATAGCTACGCGGGAGAAGAATGTAGTTTTAAAAGCTGACGAAAATACTTATACATCAAAGCTGGAATTAGTTAAAAATATGGAAAACTAAGTGGCACAACAGATGACGTTTAGAAGCTAAAACTGTTGGCAACATCAGCTTCTGGAAGTTTCAAACGAATTTCTGCTCTCTTGGCACTGAAAAATCTATCAAACTCTAAATTACATAACAAAATGATGTCAAATGACTTGAACATGATGAAACCATGTGGCTTGACTGTGGTAGTACTGACAACATGTTTAATATTGTGCTCAAAGATGTATGCTGTTCTCATACCAGTAGTATATCTTTTTCCTGAAATGACACAGCTGAAAGTTTACAAGACTTCCAGAAAAGAAGCTAACAACTCTGCCTGACAAGAAATAATGTAGCAACACTTCATACATAAAATAGCAAGTATCTGGGTATATTGGTTTCATTTATTTCCACTATAATTTAATATTTTGCTTATAATACTGTGTGTAGTAATAAGTTTTTCGATTGAAGTATAATTAACTTCATTTTTGTAACTGCAGAATTACTGTAAACGAATAGAGTCAACCTTCCTTAAGTCAATTTAGAAAAATTTAAGAACTACACAACAAAACAGGCAAACCTTAATGGAGTACTAATGAACTGTGGTTGTGTTTTATGATTTTGAAAATAAAGTCAGGAGTACAGAAATGCATTTCATACATCCCTGTATCAAACTGCACAATCTTACACACACATTAATAAAACAGAAAATTACACATTAAAATATGACTAGGAAATCTAAAAAAAATTGCAACTTGATTACTATGCTGTCTCTGTGAAAGACTATTTCATAGCAAATTACAAACTTTTAGAAATCTCTTCTTGCAGACTAATAAAATGTACATTCGTATAGTTTACGAAAGAAAATAGATTTAGTTTACCCATGACTATAAATGTCACAAACAAATCTTGTCAGAAATATTAAAAACCTTTTGAAGTAATTGAAAATGTTGAGTCAGCAATCTGTAACAGGCAAGAACTAAACATGTGATTTACAATTTATTTACAAATAAAGTATGAATAGCAGAATGTTTGCCGTACAAATTATACACACTAATAACTTGTCACTTAGTGTAGCAATTTGGGTGACAATATCTCAGTTTTCATAAATGGACAAGTTGAATGACATTAACTTAGCGATCATGCACCTACCTACCTGACCACGCACTGTCTGGCTCAGCCCTTGGCCTGCTCCCTCAGCAGCGTTGCCAAGTTTAACACATTGGCCTATCACTAAAGTAGACCATGGTATGAGCCATTTTTATTTCAGGGAAAAGTGCATTCTGGGGCCTGACTGGGCTATAGACCCCGGAGTATAACAAGTGACGTGTGACGTCTTTTGGGAATAGGAGCATCGCTGACACACTTTGCGAGCATATCCCAGTTGACACGTGCCACTAGGCAGGTGGCAGGCCGCAGTGACACGTGTCCCGCGGCTTAGCCTCCCTGCCACCCCTCTTCACCCCCCTAGGCCTCTCGCCTGCCCGGAAGATCTGTGGAGCGCAGAGGTTTCACGCGATATCACCAAATAATCATGTGTATTTCGCCTAAACTCAAAATATACGCACCACGGAAGAAATAGCTGACGAGCTGGATATTGGNCCAGGACACGTGTTTTGAAAGGCATTGTTCTGCGTCCTACCCCCTCACACCCTCCCCCCCACATGGCGACACGTGCCGACAATTAAGACTGGAGGCTGGCAAGCATAAAAACCCCTTTTCGAGAGTAGTGGGGTTCAGTTGATTAGTAACGCACAAAGAGAGCAGCCAGTTGAAGATCGCCGCGCAGAGAGAGGTCAGCCGCGCCATTTTGGCGGGGGGCAAATCGGACCCTTGGCCACGTCAGTAGAATACTACCACAGTGAGACGGCAGCAACAGCGGGCCTTTGCCAAAGGCCGCCCATTGCCGGAACTCACCCACCACAGCTGACATCATTCCAGCAAGAGATAAGTATTCAGTACGCCGTCAAGAGAAGCCCCCCTCCTTCACTAAGTCGTTAGCAGTCAATCCGAGTAACCAAATTATTAGAGTACCACACCTCTCAAGTGTTGTTTATTTGTGAATATATCCGAAACAATATATTCGTCCTTCAAAATGAAACGGTAAAAGACTAAATTATTGCAAACCCCTTAAACTTCAAGCACATTATAGTCTGTGCTTGGAGGCATTAACTCTGACCCTATAAGCCACCATGTCTTCCACAGTGGCGGTATAGCGTCAACAGTAAAGTGGCTCCCAACTGTGGGGCTTAAAGGTGTCACAAGGTTCATACCTTTTCCCTAATTAAGGCTGATACTAGGCCCTATCTAAGAGGCAAAGGTGTCTTTCAGCGAACCTGATGAATGGATGAGGTGAAATACGATGGAAGACAAGTATGTAGTTATTCAAAGAAATTCCAAGTATTTTTTTAAAGTGCAATAAAGTTTTTGTTTGTTTTTATTTGGTTGCTAATATAAGGAAAGTGATACATGAACAACATCCAGTAGACTTAGCTCTGCAGATAACTGGTAGTGATACAGTTAGACAAAAGGATGCTATACATAACCAACTTTTAACAGAAGTGTAAGTTGTGAAAGTACTAAAGAATAGTACTTAAAAAATTATAGAGTAGCATTTTAAATTTATAAACGTAAGAATTACATGCTTGTACATGCAAGTAATATTATTGTGTTTAATAACAATTATAGCTTTGGCAGAAAATAAAAGTTAGTAAAATGATGCCACAATATCACACACCTATACATTTTATTTATTGCCAATTACATATCAACATTCTGAACTATTCGACAGGTGTTAGGTTATTCATAATAGCATTAAAATTAATTTGGCATGAAAATACATTTTTCAGACCACATGATATTTTACATAAACTAATGTATATAGGGTTTGGTATATTTTACTTACATGTGCACTATATTAATTGTTTATACGTGTGAATATAGGAGTAATTCAGCTGAGGCAAATGTGATGTCATACTTTGATGAGTGTGCACATGTAATGAACATGCTATCATAATCACCATATTCAATTAGTGTGTAATGGTAAATTGTTTTGGATTGTATTGTGAAATGTTTGTTCGTTAAAAGGCTGAAGTAACACAGCATCCTCCTGCACATTAAAGTGAGATGCACCATCTGGCACAGTACCAATGGTTCCAGACTCAACATCAGATTCCCTTCTGGTGTTTTCATAGGGAAAGATGCTTATACAGTAGTCAATCCACTAATGACAGATGAAACAGCGTCAGGTAACAAGTGGAGGTGGCTCATTATACTGGTAAAAAGCCTTTGAACACTCAATCTGCTTTACATGACACAGGAAAAGTTTCACCAACCACCCAAAAGAGTCTGATAGAATAATTGATGGAGCATGGGGTTACACTGTTCCAGTGAAGAATATGAATACAAGTATCAATGAACGTAAGCTTACCAAGGTTAACCAATTCAAGTGATAAGATACTTACAGATATTATTTCCGTTGATGACGCTGCAGCAAAATGGAATATGGAATTCCCTTCTTTATCCAAACTCTCCAAGGAGGATGAAGCTGCCAAGAGTATTTGGACAGTGCGCAGGAATCCCTCCTTTACAGAAAGTTGTATTGGAGTCATGCCTGTGGCCAAATCTGGTGTGTCCAGGAACCTTCAAACAGCAGCAACATCTCACTAGTAGTAAACGACATCCTGAACAGATCTCTAGTCATGTGTCTACAATATCCAACAACAGTTTAATACAAAAATATGCTACTGCACAACTAATGTAAGCCTTCCACTGTAAATTCTTCATTTTTCAAAACACCAACTCGTGCAAGTGAGCACTTTTGAAAGCCCTCTAATTTGGAATAATAGTCAATAAATATATTTTACTTTAGCCTTAGACATCTGAGTGTGGTGGAATATAAACACTGTGTTTATTACTAACAAGGCAATATTTATTTTTAAAAGTGGTTAAAGGCTTAAATATGGCTGAAAGGGAAAAGTAACTAGGGCCTCAACAGTGCTCACTTCACTGTGAACAGCCTATATTAATGATGACAGGTATTCAGCCTAAAGGCAACTTATTTAATTATTGTAGTCGTGACAAAATCACATGGAAATATTTTTCATAATCTTCTACTAAAATTACATATTTCCAAAGAAAATTTTTGAAAGTACTTCAATTAGCATGAATGCAGTATACACATTTTTAATCGCAGTGTCAATGTATACACACAACTATATCTAGTGGAGATAGTGTTATGTATGTTGTTAATTTCAGCAAGTGCTACAATGCCAACTGCCGTAGTGGTTCTGTACGCTTGGTAACAGTTCCCAGAATTGGAGAGTGTGCAGTTCATTTTAATGGCCCCTGGTGGTAGTGGGGACCAGCACCTTCCTAGGAATGGTTTGAATGTAATTACTTCAGCTGAGCAGATACTTGTTTTTTGTTAGGAGGAAGAGGCAAATTTTTTTGCTAGGACATTATATTGAATCCTAACATTCTATAGGAACTATCAAAAATTTTTTTACATGAACCGCTAGATTTAAAAACAACTCATTATCCAGATTACATTGAAAGAACCATGAACTTGTCAAATTAAAATTCCACTAATTGAACTACTGGTTTTCAGCAGCCTCTATCACATGGTAATCCGATGGATAATGAGCGCGAGTGAAGGAATACTGCAAGTCCAAGCAACTCAGAATATTTTGACCAAATAATTTATAAGTTTCCTAAGAAAGTCATGATTGTAGATTCAAAATTTTTCATCACCCCTTAGTTTACTGAACATATTTATTGTACTATCATACACTACCGTTGGGATATTGCACCTCTATACTGCATGACTAGACATGCTCTGCTCTTAACTATTCATTAAAAACTTCTTGACTCCTATGGAACAATACATTATTTCTACAAAGATCAGTATCACTATCACATTGTACTAAGTATCACGTAAATAAGTAGAACTATATATATCTACAAATTGCCTATCTTGGTGCCAGGTAATGGCATGGTTAAACACGAGGCCACAAAATAATTTTGTTGTCACCTACGGTTCTGTGAATGTTTTAACTCTGTAAGTAAGCACATAAATTTGCAAAACTAAGGCTACAGTCATGCATACACACTATTACGGTTTACCTACAAAATTTCATGCAGAATTAAGAAAAAATGTTTTTGTTTTGCTGGTTATCATAATGCAAGAAAAAGTATGATAGAAGGCCTGAAATATGAAAAAAAACTACTATACTTTACATTAGTGCAGTTTCAAATACTGTGGACAATAGCCAAATTTCTTGGTTCTTACAAAAAAAAAAAAAAAAAAAAAAAAGGGTTGTATCTGTGAAGTACAAAAATAGCACAGCTATCACAATATCAAAATATATATTGAATACTGGATAGTTCTTCAGAAAATTATATATTCATTTCATTTGTCTTCTCATCACAACATTCCTTCATCCGAGTGAAGCTATGTTCAGCTGACTACTTTTTCTGCACATTCCTGTTTTCTCCACACTTAAGAAAACTATCTATCTCTCTTTATATCTCTATATATATCTCCCTATCAATTTCTATATTTATCTCCCCCTCTCTAATCTATCTATCTCTCTATCGAAATAAATATATATAAATCTGTTTTCCTTCACTTGTGTATTCACAGCTAAAGATGACAAAAAACAAAAGATTATTTGCTTGTAAAAATTATGTATTTATTTATGACACTGCAGTTTATAAACCGAGTATAATTACACAAACAGTATTACAATTAATCTGTTTTGAAATGCAAGTGCTTATTATTTTCTATTTATCGTTTTTCATGTGAAGTCATGCATATAGAAGTGCTCAAGTAATTAGTAATTCTCTATGTTGAGTTAACCAAGAGACAGTTATCTAAATAGACGCTTGAATAATTAATTACCGGGGCATATTCTACAATACTTCCCATTCACACAACCGTAGAGATACATTTGCATAAGGAATTAAAGGGAATGTTGTTGTACGGGGCGGCATTAAACAGACTTTATAGCAAGGAAAAATGTTTTCTTCCTCGAGTACAGCAGCAGCAGTTTTGACATGTATACATTTGGCAGGACCATGAAAGGCTGTGGTTGATACATCATTCATGCAACGTCAGGCTCCTCAAGGGCATCTGCAGAGTCATCTTCATGTACACGGTGGTGTGTGACGTACAGCAGCCAAACAAAATTTGCATGTACACACATCTTACAATGGATATTTCAAGCATAAAAAAAAGACCCTCAAGCCTAATGGAAAAAAAGCTTTTAACACTGACCACATTTCACCACAGAAGATGCTCAAGACAGAGCATACACATGTACAGCACGTCTTGCTTTAACCACTTCACAAAGGACTTTTTAGAAGTTGCCTTTTCCCACAAACACAACAGTAATGGCAATTTGCCATATTTCACAAACCCCTGGAATTGCAACCCTCTCAAAATGAAAACATTTTGTTGGGAAACCGTAACAAAAATTTAATTGAAAAGGCTTTTATAATAACAACCCCTTTGAAATATCAACCCTTTTCCTGGGAACCACGAAAGGTTTTAGAACTAAGAGTTTACTGTACTACATGGAAACATTCTGATACATGCATTGTAGGAAACTAAGGAATAAAGTAAGGTAGAGCGGTAGACAGGGAGGGAGGGAGGGAGGAAAAGAGATCTAACCATCTTGTTGATAGCGAGGTCATTAAAGATGATAAAAATAATGTGGGCAAGCAGGAATCGAGAAGGAATTGGCTGTGGCTTATTTCAGGGAACCATCCCAGTGTTCGCCTGCAATGATTTCAGGAAACCATGCGAAACCTAAATCATTATAGCCTAATCCTGAGCACTCCTGAATGTAAGTTGGGTAAGTTACCACTGAACCACCTTGTTCAGTACAAAGAAACAAAGGATATGTGAAACATGAAAAAATCAAATATTTAGGACCAAACATTTTAGACACAGCACAGATGAAATTATCCACTTGATGTTCGAATTGCAATTAAGAATTACAAAGAACACAAAATACATAAATACTCACATAATAAACTTTGGAATTATTGAAGTCATTTATTGGCTGAACAAGAATTGATAACCATTTTACATTTCAGTAAATTACAGCTAGTACATAATAGTGAGATTGCATCATATCCTGCTGAAAAATAAAATATTATTTATCCAGTCTGGGAGTTTAGGGTAAGGCTTTCTTTTATACGAGTGTACAAATCAGGATGACTACCACACAATCTGAAACTGAAATAATTTTACTACACAAGATGATAGTGATAATGTGTAACAACATATTAATATCTTTCTGAAAGAGCTTATTTAGTTGGAAGAGCACAGAAGTAACCTAATTCGAAAGATGGATTTTGAAAAAGAGCATCTCTCAGTTTCTACAGATTCAGAGCCAGAAAAGGTAACAAAACATTTCAGAATGAAATTGAATTTTAGGTACAGCCATATGTTACGATGCTGTACAGTTTACATTTCCTAATTTATTGGGAATTTTACAAATATCTAAATAACATTCACCGTAGACTAACAATCTGGGATCACTCTCAAGGTTTTGTGTTATTTCAACTTATTTTTAGAGGTATAACCATTTTGTTACTGAAAATTTTTGTATAATAAAGATGGTAGTTACTCAATAAGAGTTCCACCTGACTACAGCTGTTTTGCATGTTTGAGGCCTTGAAATACGTCAGCTCTAAGGCCAACTGTTGCTCACTTGCCTCTTCACCTCTTAGCACAAGGTGTTCAACTGGCATTAAGTCTTTTCATCGCTGACTCATCTGAACATGACACTCAGTAGTGGCCCTGTACTTTCATGGCACGCCAATAAAGATAAAAGTTTGGAGGGTCTACACAGCTCTAAACGTTCTGTGCAGAAAATTTTTCAGCTGAAACATTCTGAAAACACTCATTTTTGCCATTTCCAGACCCAAAATAATAATCCTTGGAGCTGAAATAAGAACATGAATCTTTTCTTAAATGCTTTTACATTTTTAAACCCCAATACAAAATATACAACCATTTTTTAATTAAGTACTTGTTTTGTAACAAACCTCTGCAAAGTAATTTATTTGCCAGCCAGGTAGAGCCCTTAATATTTATATCCCAGAAACATGTATGCCAAGTATCTATGTTCTCCATCTCCACTAAGCAATCCAGTAATTTCTAAATGTATTACAAAAATTAACTACTATAAAAATTATAAAATTTTTTTTAAATATATTGACAATGATGAGAATATTCACCTACCTACGAATAATCTCATTCTGAAAGTGGTCGTGCAGTTGGAAAAGCACAGCTAGGTGGGCAACCGTGAAAGATGGATTTTGAGAAACAGCATCACACAGTTTCTGAAGGTTTTGTATGTTGCACAACTGGAAAACAAGGTAACAAATCTCAAACCCAAAAAGCAAAATGAGGCAAAATAAAAGCGAATAGCAAAAGCTGACAATTAATAATAGTATGTATAGTATACTCTAGAGCAGGGGTGAGGTACAATGCATGAGCGCTTCCAAATGGGGCCCGTACATGCAAATCTTCCTTGAAGGGTGCAATTTAACGAGATAATATGATGGAGCAGTGGGGAATTAAAGGATGAAAAAAAACCCACCAGTCAAGAGCAATGTTGGCAACATTTCCCAACATGTGTAAATCAGGATACAAACCCAGATCACTTATTATTACATATTAAACCAGTTGGCATTACAATATTTATAGAATAGTTTTCAGTGTTACATGTTCAGGGTTGTGGTCCCATGTTTTACAGTGCCACAGCTATTCATATTGTTACAAGACACCAGAGGGCCATATCCAAGTTCATGAGGGATGGAGGTCTTAAAAAAATTAAATAACAAATTTTATTTTGAAAAATAATTTACACAACTATTATTTACAACATTAAATTATCAATCTCCACTGTTACTCTTTTTATTTCTCAGTGAGTGCAATATTTAATGTCTTTCTCAACTCTAATTAAAGTCCTTCTCAATGTCTCTGTTTGGTTATAGTCAATTTACTCACACTCATTTTTAACACATTTTCAGTCTGTCTGTTGCCATCATTTTAAATGTCGTACACTCGTGGATACAGTTCAATAGTCCCGCCTATCAGTCACACCTTCACTGCACAGATGCTCACAGTTACACGTTTTACTCGTGCTGGTCATTTCCGTCGCCACTTGTCTTTCTTCTGGCTCGTAGTCTATTGCTTAAGGTTACACAATCGCTCCAGCTCCAGACTCCCATAAACTCAGGCTCGGAGGCCTGTCACTGTTAAATAATATCAGTTGCCCTATCTGGAAGGTTCGCCGCACCCCAAGTCATGCTAAGGGAACCTAGAGCATTAAACCAGAATATTCCTTCAGATAAACACACAAATTCAATCTACTAGAGGTCAGGAGCGAGCGAGATATATGGTTATCACAGTGATACGCAGTCACTCACCTTTGTAAATGCTGCTGCTTTCTAAAGTTACTACTCTCTCCTCCACACACTCCTTCCGTTTGCTTGCGTGGGTCCAGGGCTGCAATGCAAAGCCGCAACAGCGTAACAATATTGTTACTCGCTCGCTGTTTTGCATCCCCTTGATCTGTCCCACGCAAGTGAGCGAGAAAGGACAGAGTAATGATGTGATAAGTAGGCAGCGAGTCACAAAGATGTTACACCACACATACCTCCACGATAAGCCTGTCGCACATTGCGCGCTACTGACCTTTAATGGACTGAATTTATGTAGTTATCTGAAAGAATTTTCTGTTTCATTGGCCTTTCCTTTCTCAATGTGACCTGGGGTGCTGGGAACCTTCTTTAAGCCGCGACGGCCTCCGAACAGACAGTTTTTGAGAATTGAGAGTTTGGGTGATTGCGGGTTTTTAATCAATAGACGACTAGCCAGTAGAGTAGTCAGCAGGAGTAAAATATGCAGACTGCACGCATCGGTGCAGTGAAGAGTGGGACTGGAATGTAGGACTATTGAACTGGATGCACGAGTGTAAGATATATCAAATGATGGCAACAGACAGACTGAATGTGTGTTAATAATGTGTATGAATTAAGTGACTATAGTCAATATAGAAACACTAAGGAGGACTTTAATTAGAATTGAGATAGACATTGCGCTCACTGAGAATACTAGTAATAGTAGAGATAGAATAATGTTGTAAATCTATTGGAAAATAATTGATTTTTAAAAATTTTTGTTTTAGGCCTTTAGCCCTTACAAACCCAAATATGCCTCTGACATCTTGTAACAATATTTTTGCTTTTTATAAAATAAAAAACTTTTTCTTGCAAAACAGAATTAATTGTTTAAGAAGAATATCATAATACGTAACATAATGACTAAAAACAATAAAACATGATGCACTTTGATGAGTAACAGTCTACAAAAGCACGCCAACAAATGAAACACAAAACCAAACTGAATTGAGTATGAAACACTGATCATTTTGTAGACATGCTAATGGAAATAATTTTCATCCTATAAAATTTTTTTCCAGTGCATAGTTTTTGCATAATTAGTTGCACAAGTTACAATTTTGGTTTTTTCATAATGTAAAAATAATTTACGAAAGTAAAACCTTGTACGATAAAATTCTTTGTCATTGAATGCTGCAAGACTTGTCTGGAATTTATAAGTGAATAATTCTTCAAATATTCCTCATCTGTAAAATATCACGTAAACTGGAGCATAATTTACATAATAAGCTGCTCAATATTTTTAATATCAAGCCTACCAATAATGTCTTTAAATCTGACCAGCTAATACTTTTCATGTCTCTTATTATCGTATAATATGAGCATTAGTTTTTCTTATTTGTACATCACAAAAACACAAAAAATGCAACTTTCAAAGCTTATATTGCAAAAACTAAGCAAGGAAAAATGGTGCACTGTAAGATAATCAATATTTAAGCAATAATATGACCATTTCATACAAATATACAATCATGAGCATAACCATGTCAATAACCTTAAGGCAAGCGTAAAAATCAACCTCNAAAAAAACACAAAAATTGCAACTTTCAAAGCTTATATTGCAAAAACTAAACAAGGAAAAATGGTGCACTGTAAGATAATCAATATTTAAGCAATAATTTGACCATTTCATACAAATATACAATCATGAGCATAACCATGTCAATAACCTTAAGGCAAGCGTAAAAATCAACCTNATGACCATTTCATACAAATATACAATCATGAGCATAACCATGTCAATAACCTTAAGGCAAGCGTAAAAATCAACCTCAATGTGACTAATTCATTGTTTTAAAAAAACTAGTGAAACTAATTCATGCACTGTTACCGGATGACTTGATAAAACTTCTGTAACAGATTTTCGTTCATACATACAGCAAATAACCATTTAAAATACCAAAGATTCTGAAGGTTCATCATACTCTGACCACCTGAATGTGTGTCTACATAATAAAGGGGAGAATTTTTCATATTTCTCTTTAAATACCAAAACCAGTGATGGAGTTGAGCTCTTGCTGCTCGGAGCAGTACTGGAGCAATGCTCTGGCATCCCGAGGCAATACTACACCACAGTATTTGTTAATACTTATGTATGCATTTCTGTACTTTTGTCTGTTAATACACAAAAGGATATTGGCAATATTCCGGTATGTACACCCAAAAGCAAAAACTTACTACTACTAATTTGTCAAAAATGGAACCATAGCTGGCTCTGTTACAAATCGCAAACTTCGACATGCTAGGAATTAATTTTAAGAAGGTTTTTCACATGCAGTTACTGTGGTGAACACTGCAGTATTGTTTTTTCTCATTACATTTCCATTTCCTACCTTACTTCATTATGTGGCTACTCTACTCGCATCTTGCCCAACTATGCCAGTGGAGAATGACAGATGCATAGATAGGGCAGACTGCTCCACCACACAAGCCTTCCCTGTGTGTTGACAGTTTCACACAAAAACACGTACATGTTACTTTTACCTTGTTTATATTGCACCTCTTACGCAAATTTAAAGTACAAACAGTTTTTGTTTTTCTCAGTCCTACAGTGTGGTAGGCCAACATACAAAACAAATTTACAAAGAGTACGTGCAACACATTTTGAGCTGTTTATTTTCAACACAACAGAGGCACACTATTTTCTACCAAATAAAATTATTAACCACTTACCTCTTTGGCAATTGACACAAGTACTGGAACTTTGTCCTTGAATTCCAGAAATTTCACTTCTGCATCCTGCTGATTTTTAGCACGAAAGAGACTGCAACAAAGTGAAGTATGATGAATAAAACCAAAGATAAATATTTATTTTATTATATAATTATATTTTGTACAGTATCTCATTTTCCTGACCACACTCTTCCACGCCTTAACATTTTGTACAATCTTAGTTTTGTATTTAGACATAGACAAGACACTAAATTTCATACCAGTTGTATGAAATAAAATGCTCAAACATAAAATTACCCTTGAGAATAAAATATTAAAACTACTTTCAAATAATACACAAAACATAAGCCATTCATTTGTGTGTGTGAAAAGTGTAGTTTTAATGCAGAAATGATATGTGAAAAAATTAAGAATTCAATGATAAATGAAAAATATTCAGTGCAGAAAATCAAGAAATATTAATCAAATCAATAACATTTACTGCTGTTAAAATAAGAAAAATCAGTTGAAATGGATCTGAATACTAAACACCTCTCAAAAATTAGCAATCAAAATTGATAATTTATGCAAGAAACTAAAATTAAACTGGCTCATAGTATACTGAGAAATTAATCTTGTTAAAATGTTCATGGTTTTGCACGGCTACCGAACAAGGGGAAAAGACATTATCTGCTGGCTTCTGGTTAACGTCCGAACAAATAGTTACGCCCTTAATTAATTTCAGAAAATAATTTAAAATCCAAAAATCAGTCTCTTGAAAATTCAAGTTAATTTGACAATCAAAACTGTTCAAAATGATTGCAGTAAACATACATAACAGTTCTTTAAAATTGCAGTACCATACCCAATGTAGGCCATACTTATTCAGTAGTGGTAGAAACAGCACCTAACTTAGTTTAGTGTAGCACTTCAAAACTACCCCAAAGCGTTTAGTGCCTTTTCTTTATCACGCCCCGCATATTTAAACAAACTAGGCACCTCTCGTACACCTTTCCTAACATTATGATGGGCAATATGTGCAAAATTAAATTAATTCTTGTAGGACAAATGTTACAATTTACCGCTGTCCATAGCATCTAGGGAGAGTGTGTNTGTGCAAAATTAAATTAATTCTTGTAGGACAAATGTTACAATTTACCGCTGTCCATAGCATCTAGGGAGAGTGTGTTAATCAAAAGCAGTTCACAGACTGACGCAAATTAAAAACTGGAAATTCCAATTTATTAGTCACTCCCTGAGACGTGGTACTTATCAGTACTGTAATTAAATGCATTCCTCCATGGTAAAACATTCTTGATTAAGCCAGGTAAAGTACAAAGAGAAAACTGTGAGAAAATAAATAACAATTCCTAAGATAATTAAGCTCNATCTTGATTAAGCCAGGTAAAGTACAAAGAGAAAACTGTGAGAAAATAAATAACAATTCCTAAGATAATTAAGCTCAGTACACATACCAAAATAAAATAAACAAAACAGACTGTCAAAATACGTTAAATGTAAACAAACAAAATACACAATTGAATCACATTATTATGAACACCTGCTAGTATCCAGAGTAACGGACAGAAGTTAGACGAGCTGCCAGTGACTCAGTCAGATGCTGATAGGTCTCCACGGGTATCTGGAGCCATGCAGTCCGTAGTGCATCCCACAACTGTTGAAGGGTGCGAGGCGGAGGAGACAGGTGGCGAACACGACGATCAAGGTGGTCCCACAGATGTCTAATTGAATTGAGATCGGGGCAGTTTGGGGGCAGGGAAGAACGTTGAAGTCTTCATCATGCTCTTTCAGCCATTTGCAGACAATTCTAGCCATGTGGCAAGGCACATTATTGTGCTGGAAGATCCCATCCTCCAGAGAAAAGACAATCATCATGTACAGGTGAACATGATAGCCCAGGATGGATTAATAACCAAATCGTTCAACAGTGCCTTCCACATGGATCATGGGACCTAGAGGATACCATGAAAACATTCCCCATACCATAACACTGCCCCCACTACCTCGTGTTCATTCAGCAATGGATGCAGGGTGTTGGTTCTCCGAAGTTTATCACAGGACAACGCTGACATCCATCCGGTCTATGCAGCTGAAAACATGATTCGTCGGAGAAAACTACCAGTTACCAATNACAGGACAACGCTGACATCCATCCGGTCTATGCAGCTGAAAACATGATTCGTCGGAGAAAACTACCAGTTACCAATTAGCAGAGGTCCAGTCGCCGTACTGTTGAGCAAATTCCAGTAGTTTTCCTTGATGCACCTGTGTTAGCATGGGTGCAGTCACCCTCCCCCTACTCCGGAACCCCATTCTAAGAAGGGTTCACTGAACTGTTGTGGTAAACACATGTCTGGATGCCCTCTGGTTCATTTCGAAGGTGAGATGTTCCACTGTAGCCTGTCGGTTGGCTTCTGACATAAATGGCGCTTGAAGATCCGCAGTTTCCACAACAGTTATTCTCAATGGTGCAGTTCTTCCACTTATGATAAACACCACAGAGTCACGTGAACAGTTCACAAACGTCACTGTTTCTGAAATACTGGCCCCCTTGGCCCGAAGGCCGATGATCAACCCTTTTTGCAACTTGGTTAAATCGCTTCCCTTTCCCATGACAGCAGGAAGCACAATGTGTACAGAAAGTCTGTCNACAGGACAACGCTGACATCCATCCGGTCTATGCAGCTGAAAACATGATTCGTCGGAGAAAACTACCAGTTACCAATAAGCAGAGGTCCAGTCGCCGTACTGTTGAGCAAATTCCAGTCGTTTTCCTCGATGCACCTGTGTTAGCATGGGTGCAGTCACCCTCCTCCTACTCCAGAACCCCATTCTAAGAAGGGTTCACTGAACTGTTGCGGTAAACACATGTCTGGATGCCCCCTGGTTCATTTCGAAGGTGAGCTGTTCCACTGTAGCCTGTCGGTTGGCTTCCGACATAAATGGCGCTTGAAGATCCGCAGTTTCCACAACAGTTATTCTCAATGGTGCAGTTCTTCCACTTATGATAAACACCACAGAGTCACGTGAACAGTTCACAAACGTCACTGTTTCTGAAATACTGGCCCCCTTGGCCCGAAGGCCGATGATCATCCCTTTTTGCAACTTGGTTAAATCGCTTCCCTTTCCCATGACAGCAGGAAGCACAATGTGTACAGAAAGTCTGTCGGTCGCATAATAATAATACCAACATCTGCAATTAGGCTACCATATGGTGGCGAGCTCTCTCACCTCTCCCCTACCCGACCAAACTCCTCTTCCATGCACTTCCTGAACTTTCCAACCCGCCTCACAGATATAAATTCCTCCCACAACACATTCCACTCCCTTAGACAGTCTACTGTGCTCCATTCTCCTCCACATCATCTGAAGCTTCTCACCGTTGTTTCCTTCCCCACACCCCCTTTCTTAGCTGGCAGAGTAAACTTCCCCACTCTCCCTCACAATTCACCATCCTGTATATACTGACCAGCCTTTCAACTTTCCTCCTGTCCTTCAATGAGTTGCACCCCATTTCTTTCATCATCACTGATGACCTAAAGTTCCCTTCATCCTCAACATCCTACCCCTTCTTTGCACCTTCTCCAGCTCTTGAACCTCCTCATATGGGTCACATATTGCTGTACCATATTCTAACATCAGCCGTATCATTGTGCCATATGTGTTTTCCTTCACTTCACAGCTGACTCCCTTCAGCACCCTTCCCAACATACCCAAAGCTCTTCTTCCTTTTGCAAACACCATCTCTACCTGCTTTATCCATCTGAAGTCTCCCTGCACTACAATTACTTATATTCTGCTGCTTCTACCTCTTGCCCCTCCCATCTGTACATGTCCCTCCGTATCACCTTCTTCCTCGTAAACCTCACTATCTTAGATTTTCTGACATCTATCTTCATTTTATTCTCCATGGTTCACAGCCATATCCTGTCAGTGTCTGCCTGCAAGTTTTCACCCCCTCCCACCAGTGCATACAATACAAAATAATCTGCAAACAATCTTATTTTTCCCCTAATCACCGAACCCATGTCATTTACCTTTATGGTAAACAACAAATGGCCCAGTACGCTTCCCTGCAGCACCCCTGACATAACCTCTCCTTCCTCCGATACTGCCTCCCCCACTTTCACACCCTCAGGAAGTCCCGGTAATTATGCAGTTTAGGGGTTTTTCTGAACAAAACATCGTAGACCAACAAAAGTAGCATTAATGGGTTCTGCACAGCTTATCTTGTTCATATTTAAGAGGGGGTTATGTTAAAATAAGTAGAACATATTAAAAAAAATTTAACAAAATTTGTTAAAAGAACGAGCACTTCGGCAGCTGTTTACTACGGTCGCCATGTTTAATAGCTGCGCATCTCTGTTTCCCACGCTACATACCGGCCGCGGATATTCAGGAGGGCGTAATGTTAAAATAAATAGAACATATTTAATAAAATTGTTAATAGTACGAGCGGTACACAGCTTTTTTTACATCGGACGCCGTAATATTTGGTGATTTTCGGCATCGTGCCGTTACCTTATTGGCTGTAGGTTGTTGACGTCATCGTAACTGTCTTTTATATGCCATTGTCATTGAATTTCAGTTGCCGTTCAGATGCGAAAATGTTGCGGTTGTGTTGTTGGGGGCGCGACTTGTAACGTCCGAATCTGACCAATTTAAAAACTGAGAGTGCAATAACTAGTGCTTCTGTGCGTATTTTTGACTATGAACATGTTCTTCTGTGCATAATATTCGCCTATGTGGAGAGTGTTACTTGTTTCGTCGAGTGAGGTAAAGTGTACAACAGTTGAATTGGCCGAGGACATAGGAATTGTACTCGCCGCTACCTAGGTGAGTTAATTGATATTCTTCCGTGTGTTTTACGAATCCTTTAAATACCTAACATCCTAGATTTGACTAAATTCGTATTTTAGTTTAAAACCCTAAAATCCGAGGTTAGTTTAAAACTCTACTATCCTGGGTTAGATTAACATCCTACAATCCTAGGTTAGTTTAAAAATGTAAAATTGTGATAGACTCATCGTGGGATTAGGGTCTGTTAGGTTAGATGGGCACATATTACGAAATTAGTCTGGCGTTAATGCCCCTAGAATATTCGTGTTCTTCATAATTAGTAGAGTGGAAATATACCACTTTTTGGGTTTTTTTTGCAGAAAACCCCAAAACTGCATAATTACCTAAGTCCCCAATCCATTCCACTACCCACTTGTCCAGTATCAGCTCATCCACTTTCTTCATTAAAGTCCCATGAGGCACCTTCTCAAAGTCAATGAAGCAGGCATCAACCTGCTTCCTCTCATCAACTACCTGCACCAGATCCTCTAACAGCCCAGCCAGCTGCATCTCACATGAGTATCCTTTTCTGAAACCTTGTTGTGACTCCTCCAACCAATTCCTCTTGTTCATAACATTCACCACGTACTGAACCACCAGCGTCTCCATTACCTTTCCTGTACTCTATGCGAGACTCATCAGTCTGTAGCTGCCAGGGTAATTATTCAGAATAGGCTTTTCTGAAGGAAACGTCGTAGAGCCACAAAAGTAACATAAATGAGTTCTGCACAGCTTACCTTTTTAATATTGAGGAGGGCATAATGGTAAAATAAGTAGAACGTACTAAATAAAATAGATAAAAGTATGAGCAGTTCAGCCTCTTTGTTTAAGTCAGACGCCATGTTGAATAGCCATGTATGTGCATTAACGCCACCTATCGGCTCCAGACGTGAAGACAATAGCTTAGTACGTCATTATATGGGATGCAGTGCAGTTCGCGGTGAGTGGAATATTATGTGCATGTGATTTGAGACGTCAGAACCAGACCGTGTAAAGACTTGTGATAGTAGAATGTAGGGTGCTAGTATGAGTGTTTCTGTGCGTTACAGTTGTCTAGGTGGCGGGTGTTACATGAACATTTTAGTAGATCATGGTGTTTTGTCGAGTGAGGTAAGGTGCATGACATGGCAATTATTAAGTTTAGGGGCTTTTCTGAAAAACACAATAAAAATTTAAAATTATGATATATTTCTACTCTACTAATCACGTAGAACACGGATATACTAGGGGCGTAGATTTAAAATAAGTAAAACATATCTAAAAAAATTGAACAAAATTACGAAATGAGCAGTAAAGCCAGTTTGTTTAAGTTTCTCAACTAAACGTCCTAGACCCACAAAAGTTGCATTAATGGATTCTGCACAGCTTACCTTGTTCATATACAAGAGGGCGTAATGTTAAAATAAGTAAAACATTTGTAAAAAACTTGCAAAATAAGTTTGTTTACGTCTATTAACGTCAGAGCAATTATACCAGCCCCCTACCTACGTGAGTCAATTTACATTATTTTGGTGTGTTTTCCGGTTTCTTTAAATCCCTACAATCCTAGGTTAGTGTAAAACCAAACAATCCCAGGTTAGTTTAAAAATGTAAAATAGTGATTCACCCATCATGGGATAAGGTTCTGTTAGGGCACATATTACAAAATTAGTCTGACGTTAATGCCCCTAGTATATTCGTGTTCTGCATCATTAGTAGAATAGAAATATACCATTTTCCATGAATTATTTTTATTCTTACAGAAAAGCCCTTAAACTTAATAATTACCC
>NQII01000290.1:655647-713019 GCA_002778355.1 Clitarchus hookeri | reverse complement strand
AAAAAACCAGATAGGTGGTATATTTCCACACTACAAATGATGCAGAACACAAATATACTAGGGGCATTAACGTCCGACTAATTTCGTAATGTGTGCCCACCTAACCTAACATAACCTAACCCCACAAGTGAATCACTACTTTACCTTTTTAAACTAACCTAGAATTGTAGGATTTTGAACTAACCTAGGATTGTAGGGTTTAATCTAACCTAGGATAGTAGGGTTTAAAACCAACCTTGGATAGTAGGGTTTAAAGCCAACCTTGCATTTTAGGGTTTCGAACTACGCTAGAATTTTAGGGTTTTAAATTAACAGTTAAACACACCGGAAGTCTATGAACAAACTCGCCTAGGTAAGCGGCGGGTACAATTCCATTGTCCTCGACCCATTCAACTGCCGTGCATCTTACCTCAATCAACAAAACACCACGATTTACTAAAACATAAAGTAACACCAGCCACATAGGCATATATTATGCACAGAAGCACTCGTTCTTCCACCCTCCAATCTTAAATCACAAGCCTTTGCATGGTCGGATTTGTACGTCACAACTCACGATCGTAAAAAACACATCTGCACTATCTCGCTTCTGAACTGCAACGTAAAATTCAGTTACGATGACGTATACAGATCACAGCCGATAAGGTGATGGCATGATGCGTATTTGTTCACGTCACTAATGCATTACTAAACCAAATATTAAGGCATTAGACGTAAAAAAAAGAGGTGGGGTGCTCATACTATTAACTATTTTATTTAATACGTTCGACATATTTTAACATTACGCCGTCCTGAATATCCTCGGCCAGTAGGTAGCGTGGGGAACCGATGCACAGCCATTAAACATGGTGACCGATGTAAACATAGCGGCAGAAGTGCTCTTACAGTAATTATCTAGTGTAGGGGCTTTTCTGAAGGAAACGTCCTAGACCAACAAAAGTAGCATTAATAGGTTCTGTACAGCTTACGTTTTTAATATTGAAGAGTGCTTAATGTTAAAATAAGTAGACCATATTTAAAAAATTCGTCAAAAGTACGAGCACTTCGGCAGCTGTTTACTCCGGTCGCCATGTTTAATGGCTGCGCATTGCTGTTTCCGATGGCTACCTACAGGCCCCGGATATTCAGGACGGCGTAATGTTAAAATAAGTAGAACGTATTAAATAAAATAGTTAATAGTGCCAGCGGGCTGCCTCTTTATTTACGTCTGACGCCTTAACTTTTGGTGAATTAATGCATTAGTGACGTGAATAAATGTGCATCGTGCAGTCACCTTATTGGCTGTTTACTGCATACGTCACAGTCACTGGATTGTACGTTGCAGTTGAGATGCCATTAGTTGAATTTGAGAAGCAAGACAGTGCGGATGTGATTTTTGCGATTGTGAGTTCTGACGTCCGAATTCGACCGTGCGAAGGCTCGTGAAAGATTGGAGGGAGCAAAAACTAGTGCTTCTGTGCGTAATACTTGCCTATGTGGCAGATGTTACTTTATGTTGTAGAATATTGTGGTGTTTTGTCGATTGATGTAAAATGCACGGCAGTTGAATGGGTCGCCTACCTAGGGGAGTTGATTCATAGACTTCTAGTGTGTTCAACTGTTACTTTAAAACCCTAAAATCCTAGATTAGACAAACAGCCTACCGTAGTGTAAAACCCTAAAATCAGAGGTTAGAATAAAAACCTAGCGTAGTTTAAAACCCTTCTATCCTAGGTTAGTTTAAAACCCTACTATCCTAGGTTAGATTAACACCCTATAATCTTAGGTTAGTTTAAAAATGTAAAATAGTGATTCACTCGTCGTGAGGTTAGGTTCAGTTAGGTTAGGTCGGCACATATCACGAAATTGGTTGGACGTTAATGCCCCTAGTATATTCATGTTCTGCATAATTAGTAGAGTGGAAATATACCACTTTTCAAGTTTTTTTCTTTCAGAAAAGCCCCTACTCTAGATAATTACCGCTCATACTTTTGACGATTTTATTTAATATATTCTACTTATTTTAACATTAAGTCCTCCTCAATATTAAAAAGGTAAGCTGTGCAGAACCTATTAATGCTACTTATATTGATCTAGGACGTTTCCTTCAGAAAAGCCGCTACTCTGAATAATTACCCCGTGATTTATTCTTTTATTTTCATAAAAGCCCTTATTGAATACAATTACTGAATTATTGTGTTGTTGATGTTTTCTGTGTACTGTAATATTTGTATGAGATTAAGTTGATGTGATCCCTAGTATATTTGTTCCAATAGTGTGCAACACATAACACTCAGTGTAACATACTGTAGTGTAGTTTGGGTTGGATATAGTATGTCTCGTGAATCTATTTGAGAAACTACCTGGAAAGGAGTTCATGTATAAAACCTGAAGACTGAATGCCAACTGTATAGACTACATGATTATAACCTACTTGTACTGTACTTTGGAATGTAAATCTTCACCTAGAGCAGACTGCTGCTCATGGAGATTTCAGTACCTGTATACTTGTCTGTACTAAGTACACTAAAGTAAATAGATAAAAATAAATACAATAAATATTGTACACAAAGATTTTTTTAGGTAACCCTGATTCAGCTACTTCTGTACATCCTCAAGTATCTATTTTGAAAGCTTTACATAAACCTTTTTTAATAAAGTCAAAAATGTGAAAAATTACACAGCTCTAAAGGAATTATCAAGTATCCTTTGCACCAAATTTATAACCACAAAATAAATTAGCTATACTACTATTGAGTATCAAAAATACAGTAGCGTTAAATGTATATAGAAACTATTCCCACCACCAAAGTATTTCAGCTATTGCCATATTACCTAAATGATTGTTCCAGTGATTCTGTACATGGCCGATGAATAACAATTTCAAACAGATCAACTTGTGCTTGCCTATCAGCTGTCTGATACAAAACGAGAGCATCTTCTCGACAGTGAATAATCTTATCGCTGTAATTTCCTGGTTTTACTAGCAATACTTTACTCGGGGGTTGTTCAATGCTAAGAAAGTTCCTAACAAATACACCTGCAGTTGTTATATTACTCAACCATGAACTCATATTACAATACAAAATTTAAATGCACGCTAGTTGTACAACTGCAAGTCACAAAATATAAACAACACATACGACATCATACGGCATGGTAACAAAAAATCAAAGGTCAATTAAACTGACAAAAACTGTTAAACCGGCACAAACCCTGAACTATCACCAACGGCAGTAACAGAGGAACTAAAACACAAAGCAGCACGACAACACATAAACAATTCTAAAACCAGCGGCCCATAGATGCAAGTGCATTCTTACGAGACTACTGAAAGGAAGTCTATAAAATATAGTTTAAATTCAAGCATAGAAAGCTTGCAAACGAAAAATTATAATTTTAATTAAATGTAATAGTACGAGTAGTTTGGATAACAAGTAATGTATGTAAAGATTACAAATTAAAATTTATTTTTATTTTTAAAAAGACGAAATCCTATTTGTCTTTAAATTTCCAACATACAGCTAGAAAAACCAGTTAATTTAGTTAACGTCAGCAAACAAGAGAGAGGTGACAGGTATTTTACAATGAAAACACAGTAGCTCAAATCGAAAGAAACTAATTGAAATTAAGATTGGGTAGTTCTATTGGTAATTTTCTAGTTTAGGGGCTTTTCTGAAAATAATAAAAAAAAACTCCAGAAAGTGGTATATTTCGACTCTACTAATAACGTAGAACACGAATATATTAGGGACATAGCTTTAAAATAAGTACAACATATTTTTAAAAATTGAACAAGTTTGTGAGGTGACTGTTTCTGACAGTTTGTTTACGTTTTGAACGAAACGTTTTATGTCAACAGAAGTTGTTTTAATGAATTCAGCATAGCTTACCTAGTTGATATTGAAGCGGCCGTACTGTTAAAATAAGTACAACATATTAAAAATACTCGCTACATGTACGAGTAACTGATGTTTACGTTGACTAACGTGTGCCGCCATTATTAATGGCTACGCAGTGCAGATTTCACGCAATCTACCGGCGTCCGGCCTTACGTTAGTATGCATGCAGGCAGCGGTCGTGGTCAGTTCGATGGTGCTTCGTTCGTGATTTAAGACGGAAAAAAAGCAAGCAAGACTACGTTTCTGCGTTATATTAGCCTATTAACGAGTGCTTCTGTATATATATTCGGCTGTAAATGAGTGTTTCAGTGCGTTATATTCGCGTATGTGGTGCTTCGTGAAAACTGTGATTTCATCGAGTGATCTGACGTTGAATGGGCCATTGACAAGAGTATGTACAACCCGCCTACATTGGTGAGTGCATTTATATTATTTGTGTGGGTTTTACGTTCCTTTAAATCCCTAAAATCCTAAATTCGTAGTTTAGTGTGAAACCCACAAATCCTATCCGGTAGCTTAACGTGCAAATGTAGTTATATTACGTAAGTCAAACAAGGCTTTTTCCGGACGTTTATACAGCACAATTTCACATTCTTTCTATACTAACCTTGGATTATTCGTAGGTAACGCAGAACACGACTATAGTAGCGTAGTTAACGTATGACTAATTGTATAATATGTGCCCACCTAACCGAACAGAACCTAACCCCACGATGGGTGAATCACTATTTTACATTTTTAAACTAACCTAGGATTGTAGCGATTTTAACTAACCTAGGATTGTAGTTATTTAAAATAACGTAGGATTATAGGGTTCCCATGTAGTCTGTGATTGTAGGGTGTTGATCGGAGATTTTTTTAATATTGTATAATCTTATATTACTGTACAACCTTACAATCCTAGGTTAGTTTAGAGCCGTACAATCCTAGGTTAGTTTAAAAACGTAAAATAGTGATTCACCCATCGTGGAGTTAGGTTCTGTTAGGTTAGGTGGGTACATGTTAGGAAATTCGTCGTACGTTAATGCCCCTAGTATATTCGTGTTCTACGTTATTAGTAGAGTCGAAATATGCCACTTTCTGGAGTTTTTTTTATTATTTTCAGAAAAGCCCCTAAACTAGAAAATTACTGTTCTATTGAAGAAGCATTTAATGGGGAGGGGATAGGGTCAGCAGTGTATTATATTAATTGTAACATCAATAATTAGCAAGCTATAAAATAAATTTTACAACAAAGATACGAACAAGTGGTGAGTGAACAGCAAGGCATGGAACATTCTGAAGTGCCCTGGAAAGCGCCTGTCACAAAGTCAAAGTTTCACCTTCAGCTATAATTAACCGTAAAATTTGAAGATTAAACATGGTCATCAAATTTTTACCCCTAAAAAAAACTATCAAATAATTTACGTTAACCACATATATGCGAGTGCTCTCGTGACCACTTTAACATGGATAATTCCTGAATGGTCGGGCACAGCCACTGTCCCCATGTTACCGGCCCAAAGCCATTGCACCACACACCCTGTGCGTTCCGATGCACGTCGACAGCATTCGCTCGTGAACAGGTCACGACCCAGTACCGAGTGTACCATTTTAAAGTCTGTGGTGCCAATCGAGTAATAATTTATTTTAGGATACGAATCAATAGGAGACACACGTAGTAAAATGTAGTAGATGTTGTAGCCCATGGACAAATGTTATTGTAGCTAGCCCTTTTGGCCTTGTAACATAACAGTATAATAAACCGCTCGCCCACGTCATCTCCAGTGGTCTGATTCCATGGGTTGTGGGTACTGTACGTGCGTCGCATTGCTGGGAACGTTCATACTTTGTTCTCAACATTCATTCAAGACAATAGCTTAATGTAAGTTTACCAAAATCTTTGTGCTTTTCTACGTAGTATCCGCTGCTATCGCAGTACACCTCCATCAGCTCGTTTCCGACCCCAGAGTTTTAATCAATTTTAAGTTTTCTTCATGACATTTCTTTGGCATTTTTACTGTTATGACCGCTGGCAAGCTTTATGAGCCAGACCCGTTAAATTTGATTCTGTATATAGGTCTATGTATACCGAACACTACAATATAACTTTAATTGAGCTAACTGTAATTGTGCATTCCAATTTAACCATACTGTATGTCGGGGCCCTGGCCCTATCCAGAGATTCTTAACCACCTCTAGGAGGCATATTTCGTTTACATTACAAATGGTGACGTATAAAGTGGATTGGTTCGCCACCAGAATGAATGTCAGGTTATGTGAATTAATAAGGTCTGGGCCATAAGCCTGCCAGATGGTGATACATTCTCTAGGGTGACAGCACAGAGAGTGTGTGGTCACCGACACTTAATGTGGCCCCCTCTGGTGATCTAACATCGGAAGTTCAACTGTAATTCCTTATGCCTAGGCTAGTGAGAGGTGTTAATAGCCCCTATTAATGTGTAGTCACTCCTGTACAGAGATTGTTCCAGGCCATCTCTACGCCTTGCGTGATCATGATGCAACCGTGAAAGCAACAGGTTAAAATGAAACTGCCTTAATGTGGCTGAAAAAAATAAAGACGTGCAACAGATTTTAACACAGCATTTTATTTACTGTTTACTTTCCGAAGAAGCACTTATATGACTTTCCCCACTTCAGCTCTGGGAGACCTAGCACTGCAAAATTATGGTGTGAAGTCTAAATGAAACTTAAAGTATGAAAATTACGCCTCAGGAGTGAGAAAAACTTCCTGAGGTGAGGGGTGGCTTACTCTCCAGGATAAAAATATTATTTTTATATTCTGGTACAAAGTTTAACTATTTATATGCTACATGATTATGACAATGTTGATGAAGGCCCAGAGCGGCCGCACGCTATGTCCACCCCACTCGGTTACTAAGATGCTACTGAAACATTATGGTGTTCATGTCGCTGTCTTAAAGTACCTTCGCACAAGAATTATGATGGACCGACAAAATGATTAACAATTATAATGAGTAATGAAATGATAACATGTGAACCCTGATAAAAATATAATACATATAAACACTTCTTCAATTAATTACAATTGTCCATACAAAAGAAAAATGAATAAATTATAGCAGTTAGTGCTTATGTGTTTCTGTTTACGTTACTTGTATTCTTATGATGGGCTTCATTTGAGGGTTGGCAGCTTATGGTTAAAATTAACACTCAAAAAATTCTCTTTAATAAAGTACCTAACATGACTCTGTAAAACTACATCTTATTTGTTTATAGTGTGTGTGTTTGGAATAGCACATGTTACCATGCCATACTGCTTAAGTGTAGCGGGGTAACACTTAACTACTTACATATTCAGTAAATATTCCGTGTCGCGCTGTATTGCTTGGCGTAAAAGTATCAAAGATTGTTAAAAAAAATTTCTATGCACTCATTATGATTTTATTGCTATGTGGCACATCTCTTTCACCTTGCATTATTGGTGCACTGTACTCATAAGGGCGAATGTTGAAATTGGAGCCCTCACGGGTGAGGTTACTGGCGAGATGATGAACAGTCTAAGGCAGATGTCAAGTTACACACATTAAACCCCACTCCCTTCCCTGTTAATGCCGCTCGTCCGTCAATGCCAGAGATCCCGATGTCATCAGTTGCAGCAGGATGCCAGTAGCTTGATGTCACCACTCGGCCGGTTCTTGCCTTACTGCTGCTGTACTGGCGGGGGCAGTGACCCCTGTGATGATGACAGTACCATAGCAGTTGCCTTGGGTGCTGAGGTGCACCCACAAGCCGTGCATGCAGTAAGCCATGTGCGCGAGTCTACTTGGAGCATCAGGTTGGCGAGGAGTCTTCCTCGGACCCAGTCTCGTCGCCTCTGATACTGGTGCTGCTTATACTATGTGGGCGGCGATAGTATCGTCTGCGGCACGAGTCAGGAAACTGGACGTCCTCATCACATCCTGTTGTCGTGACTGGATCGGAGGCTGAAGATCCTGTTCATGGAATAGGAGATGCGGGGTGTCTCGAGAGCATCGTGATGTCATCAGGTGGGAGGGTAACCTGGATGTTAAGAATGTCAGAAGGTGGGCCAGGTGATGTGTCATGCACGATATGATGGATGTCAGACACTGCGAGGCAATTGTCCCTTGCAGCTGATACAGATGTTGCTGATGTGAATGAGGAACTTACTGTTGTATCAGTGTCATCGGCGGGAAACCCTGTTGGCATGATGGCACTAGGCATCTCCGCTTGGAGCATGCATAGTACACTGCTGCCATGGTTGTCCGATGCAGAGGTATTTGCATCGGTGGGTTGTTATGTCGCTGGGCCGCTCACATCTGATGCTGGCAGATCGACGTCGGAAATAACAAGATCGGAGCTTTCTAGAAGTAATGTGTAGCAGTGATAGGTGGCATTCCTACTTCTGCTCATTCTCACTAAGTAGCATGTGTCACCTAGTGCCTTGGTGATATTGGGGGGCCGCTCTAATTCGCTGCGAAACTGGCACAAAAACCCTTCTTGCTCGCTGATTGTGAGTGTATAAGTACATATACCAGCTGTCCTGATTGTAATTATGGAGGCTGGCAAGTGAAGGCAGGCAAGTTGAGGGCTGATTTACCCTCGCCAAGTGTATGATGTGCTCGCATCTCCACCCTTTCTCCTCCTCGTCTGCTGAGTTTGTGCCATGCTCTCTCGCCCCATTTGCGAACTCTTCTGGGAGGGGAAGGTCACGACTTTGGAGCAGCTGTGCAGGTGTATTGCCTGTGGCTTGCTTGGTTTGTGTGCACAGCGTGAACATGGTGACGAGTTGATGTTTGGCACAAGATGTATGATTCTCTCCCAAATGCAAATGCAGCTGTTTTTTTATATCCTAGTTGGGCATTCTGTACGATTTCCACAAGGATGATACATCATCGTCACATGATGATACATGCCCCTTTGTATGCTAAAATTATGCCACCCAATGCCCTTTAACTGCATAAAAATATCACTCAGCAACACTCGGAGGTAACCCCAACGGGGGGAAAACTGTCTAGAGCACTTTTGCCACTGTTCGAGCCCACAAACTTGAAACCGCACATGACTCTATCCAGCATGAGAACAGGTCGGTGACGACCAACAGAAATCTCTTGCACTTGGGGTTGCGGGGTAGATCGAGTGCCGTGGTCTCAAATGTTGTGGTCAGTCTCCCTGTGTTGTTGTCGTTGCCCAAGAGTGTTGCAGCTTGTGAAACAGTTAGAAGAAACACATGCATGTGCAAAGTTATTTGCATGTACAGTGATGGCCGGCCAGTAAAAATATTTAAGAATGTTCCAGCACATTTGTGCTGAACCAGGAAATCCTGACAAATCACTGGTATGTGCATATTCTATTACTGTCTAACGTGACACAATGACCATGTAAATTCACCAAACATTACTGGTGATGATTGCACCTGTTTTTACACAGTCATACACTATGCGCCAACAGTCAACTGTCTGAGTAGTGCACATGTTTTTACATTTCATAGCTACTGGGTAGTTCAACTGTTCTCGCATCATGTTTTCATGTAATTCTTACAAGGTGGGCATAGCGATAAACATGGAAATGTTTTTGCACTCAATCTTGTCTGACATTGTTATGTGATGTTGTGTTGGGGAAGGGTGGGGAATGGCTCCCCACTCGTCTTTCTCCCATGCAACTGACTCAGCTGGTGAATGTGACACAAGTCAGTGGCTGTCCGTACGCAGAGAGAAGTGTTGGTATTCAAGCATATGCTGGCACGGTTTGAAGCTCGGCATGACGGCCAAACAATCACGCTCGTTCACGTCATACCGCCATTTGACTGGGCTGAACTTCGCACTGCTGAAGTCGATGATGCGGCGAGTGCCGTCGTCTCCCAGCTGGATGATTCCGACACCTTCTCACTCCCATCAGTCTTGATGTAGAGGTGATCGGTAGGGTAATGATGTGCCAATGCAGGGAACTCGCGGAAACGGCACATCAGTTCATTGAAGCTGTCCTTGAATTTGATCTTAGGTAACACGAGTTCGGCGAGAGGTGCGGCGACTATGACGAACTTGGCGATGTATTCTCTTAGTCTGTTGGCTAAGCCTAAGAATTTGCAGAGTTGTTTACGAGTGGATGGCAATAGGTAACTGTCAATGAGTTGAAGTTGTTCGTCGGTCAGGCGGCTTCCATGCTCGTCCACAAGGTGGCCTAGGAGTAGTATGCTCGCCTTCCCGAGGTGACTCTTCCTGTTCGCAAATGCCAAACTGCCAATTGCGAGGTGTTCAAGCACGATATATCGGAGACAGACGTAGTCCTCCCACATCTCTGACCAGATGATCACATCGTCGAGGTATGGCAAGGTGAATTCCCCTATAAGTCCATCTAACACTCTCACCATTTAGGCTTGGAATATTGAGGGCGCGCGATTGAGTCCAAATAGCATCGCACAAAATTGATAGCGGTGACCATCACGAGCGGTGAAGGCGGTCTTTTGGCTGTCTTCCTGTCGAACCGGAACTTGCCAGTAGCCACTGTGCAGGTCAACGGTGGTGAGCACTTTGGCATGTCCAAGTACGTTCGGAGCATCTCTGACAAGAATGTAAGGTGGTGACAACAGTTGTCTTTCTTTGGCACAAGAGTGATGGCAGAGGTGAATTCACTGTTAGAGTTTTCGATGATACCCTCTTGGAACATATCTGCGATATGTTCATTAATGATTCAGCACTGGTGAGATGGGTATTGGTGTGGGCTGTCGTAGACTGGTGTGACAGTAGTAAGGGGTATAAGTTACAGTGTTCTGCCACAATTGTGCAGCATAGCAGGTCAGCTGCAGTGAGCATGTCGTGCCGCTCATTCAGGAGGCATTGCATAGCGTTGCGGAATTCCTGTGGTATAGATTGGTCAAGGTCGTCTAATAAACTTCCGGCACAGTCCCAGCTAGTCGGGGATCAAGATTGTACACTATGCGGCACTCTTTCTGACCAAAGTTTATGCGGCTTGCTGCTGGTTCTATCACTGTGTTTTGATCTGTAAGCCATGGCATCCTAAAATCGCATCTTCCCTTATATTATCTGATACAAACACAGTTGTGACAGTGTCTATGTTCTGTGTGTGTACTGTGGCGCTCAATTCATCTGCAATCTCAACATTGTGTTGCAGGGTATCTTGCTGAACTGTTTCTTGCAAGAGGCCTGATTTTACTGATATCTATGAAATTTGTGTATTCAAAATTAAACAAGGCTGCAGCATCTATGAGGGCATAACAAGGTTGGTTATTGATTAGCACTGAAATTTTGATGACACTGTTAATAGAACCAAGGATTTGCGAAGGTAGAACCCGTTGTGGGGTCGGGTCGGTCAATGCTGCTGTTAGCCTGGGGCAGGTGAAGTCAGGTCACTGTACCTTGTTTCCTGGCAATGACTTGCCCTTTTCCACTGGCTTGCATCCTTTTCCTGTTTCGAGCACTAATTATACCAATGCATCTGCTGAACCTCGTACCAGTTATTGGAGATGATATTTGCTTGTTAGGTTGCACTGTCAGTCTGAGCACCTTGTACTGTGTTTGTTGACACTTTTGCACTCGTGGTTTCACTCGAACTCTCGAAGTGTCCTTGTTTATCGCGTCGCGGATGCACAGTGTCGCGGTTGTGGTATGGCTAGATTGGGATGCTGGAGTCAAGTAGCATGACAGTTTGCACGAAGTCCTGCTCTGGTGCGCGAAATATCCGTACCACGGCTGCGAAGTACTCCGCACATGCGATCCATACCACTAATTCTAAAAAATTTTTGAGTGTGAGTTTCAGAGGGTATGTAGGCATGAGGCGTACTTTGTGCATCGCGAAGTTTCCTTCCACTCTTCCAGGATTACTTGGCTATATGTACATAGCGACGTGAATGTGCCAGCGAAGCGGCATGCAAATGTATTATGAAATTCTGTCCAGGTTATGCCATAGTGGGAGACCCATCTCCACTNGTGCCAGCGAAGCGGCATGCAAATGTATTATGAAATTCTGTCCAGGTTATGCCATAGTGGGAGACCCATCTCCACTATGTTCATGCATAGCCACCCAGTAACTCGCCAATGCTGTTGGGCCAGTCCTCTTCGTCGACACCATAGTGGCTGGGTCTGCTAGTAAAGTTGTGGAGAAATGTGGATGGGTCCTCACTGGACAGACGTAAGTAGGTGGGCAGGAAATTGAATTGAGCCAGTGTTGTTGGTGACGGGTTCACAGTTGTGCCCCCGGTGGGAGCACATGGTGCGGTGAGTGTGGCCATGGTAATGCCTGCCGGAATAATGGCTGCCTAGAGTTAAGGTGTGGGGTGGGCGGGTGGTGGTGACAATGTTGACATTCTCAAAAGCGTGGTCAGATGTGGGTGTGGCAGTGACAGTTATGGCATTCACTGCATGCATTTAAAATTCACCTGCCACTAGTCACACCATTCTACTGACATAACAGACTTTCGGCGTGCTCTTATATCACAGGAACCACAGTCGATTAGTTCACTGACGATAACAGGGCAATGTTTTTGTTGACACTGTTGTCGTTTTATATGTATACTTGGTTAAGTATTCGTTACTGTCATGTTGCTACAACATCGGGTACAATCAAAGAAAATTGTGATGTGTACTGTGGGTAACTCTTGTGATGTCACACATTTGTCATGGAATTGTCATCCAAGGATGGCTGCCCCTATTCCACCAAAACCAACATTTACACCAACAAGTGTTTGTATATTTTCTAAGTGTTCGCCGAAAATTTGTTGGTGAGTGTCCTATATTATTTCGAGCTCCGGTACACATGCATTGCACGGGCAAACAGACGAATTAACAAAGCCCTGGACCAGTCAAAGACTCATGCACTGTGCACAAACATTTTCCTGTGTGCTGGCGATGGTGAACAGCCTCAGACCCCAGGTGGCGAATTTCCCTGTTTGCAAGAGACAATGGTGGTCGTTGGTGCCAAAATTCCTATGTCACCATGTTGCTGTTGTCAGGTATCGTGATGCGAGCAGGCTGTGGTGTTGCTTCTTCATGCTCATGCTGGTGGAACGCCTGGGATGGCATTGATGCGGAAAAGCGATGCCCGGTGGTGCTACACCATCAACAATGATGGGGCTCATGCCTCGACGATCCCTTAGGGGTTGCCCTGACTTTGGCCATCGTCGGACTTGCGGTCCCTTTTAGATGCTCCTCCGGAAAACGTGCTGATGGACATTCCTCCTGAATGGGCAGTTGTTAGACCTCAACACCTGGGCACCTGTAGTGGCATAATCGTCTAGGTAATATGGTGTTAGGCGCAGATCATTCCATTGCACCTTGAAAGTCTTTCTATCTAGCCAGACCTGGTAGGTGGAGGGTCCAATGTCCCATGTTATCATGCGCGGCTCGCTCCATTTTCTGCAATACCCGTGAAGAAGTCTCTGTGGGCTGTGGACTGCGGGTGCGCACAGACGTAGACACAGATGTAGACTTCCACCATGCGATGTAGCCTCGCTTGTGATTGCAAATATAATGGTACACTCTCCGATGCCATACACATCGGGCATCACTGCTGACTATGTCACCATTGTCTTCTGCCCGCGGGCAGTCAAACTCACAAGGCAGAGTGAGGTAGTGACCCAGCAGGACATCTGCAGGTGACTTGCTGGTGGCAGCGTTGATGCTCCGACGGATGCTCAAGAGAGTGGCGGGGAGTTGGTCGTCCCAGTTGGGATGCTGGTTGCCCACATGGAGCCGTAAATGGGGTATTGAAGTCCTGGTTGCGTTGCTCTGTGGTTCTGGCATGTGGGTGGTAGATCGCCATCTTCAGGCGTCACACTCCCCAAAGGATAAACAATTCTCGTCACTTCCTGTCAGTGAGTTGTGTGCCATTATCGGTAATTTGATTCTGCGGATATCACCACCTGAGGAAGAAGTCGGTCTGCCGGACCTTAGTAAAACTTGTGGCTCGTTCGTTACTGGCAGGATATGCATCGACACACCTGGAGAAGTTATCGGTAACCACAATGACGAATCTCTTTCACCATGAGGACCTGGGGTAGCCCCTTATAGAGGCGAGGGACACCATCTCGAAGGGCTTAGTAGGATATCGGGGCTGCTGTTGTTGTACCTAGTCAGTTCGTTATGCCAGGAATTGGTTGCACTAAACACACTATTGCACAACCAGCATGCATGCCCGGTTAGTTCGGGCTAAAAGAAATGTTCACACACAATGCGAATTGTTTGCTCTATCCCCGTGTGTCCTGCTACGTTGCTATTGTGCATAAGTCTGAGTACCTGCTCTCTNTCCTGCTACGTTGCTATTGTGCATAAGTCTGAGTACCTGCTCTCTAACACTGTGGGGAACAAACAGTTTCCAGGCATCATGGTTATTGGGTGAACAAGTTTATAAACTGCCATCTATAACATTACACAAGTTTAAGTGCTATCTATTTGCACTTGCATCACGTCATGGTATACATAATGTATGGTGAGGTCATTGTTAGTGCCATTGATCTGGTGAAGATTTACCTCACTCTTTTGTTTCCTGCATTGTTGGTGGTATATTCTCCTCCCACTTTTCATTGCCCTTGATGTGGCATCGGTTACCAGGGCTGGTTTGGTGATATAATTTTGCCCGGAACCATAACTCAGTGGTGAGCTAATGAAGTGAGGTTCGTACATTCGACGGTCCAGGGACCCTGGTGAAACTGCCATCAGTTATTGCCTGATTGTTGTGTACTTACAGATGCACACTTTACATAGGATGGCGAGAGTGTCAGCCGTCTCGTACGCTTGAACTATTTTATTAAACACTGATTACGCTTACAAGGTTGCCCTATTATAACAATACACTATTTTACGGCTTGAGCGGTTTATTCATCGTCCGTTCACAGGTAAATAAATGTCTGAATGATATGAAAAATGGCCTCAGCCTTTGTGCGTCGAAAAACACGTGGCTTTAAGTTAATAAATGTGTTTGCATTGAAAACTCTCCAGTGTGAGTACAGTTGCTCTCCCCTCGGTACTTGAAACAAACAAAAGAAATGTTCAGGTTAATTACTTGGATACTATTGTAGTGAAAATGATTTCAGCCTAACATTCCGGCACCGAGGGCATCGCCGTTACTCGCGGAGGAGCGAGAGACATACACTTCTGGTCTCGTTCAAGTGTTGAGAAGAACTGGGACGAGCTTGGGGTAAGCTTCCACCACCACTGGCGAAAGCCGAAACCAAGCGGCGACAAGGCGAAACACAAAAACACTGAAAGATGAAATATGTGATGAAAATGATATGAATTAAATTAGGCCCAAGAAAACAGAATGACTTACATTAATACACTTATTAATTGTTACATTATTACATAAAAGTTTATATTGCCTTTTTTGGTGATGCATCCACATTTCACTAGCCACAGCGTTGCCAAGTATACTATGAAAACCTCTCTGGCAGTGGCTGTGTCCTTTGTTGACATAATGTACACTAATGCACTACACTTTGTAGCACTTTCTCTGTTGCAGCTGGCGCGGTTGACCTGACTGCGGCAGTCAGAGTAGGCACAAAGGAGCTCGTCATCCTCTACCCCATCATCTGAATATGGTGACTTGGACGGCACATCTGCTAACTAGTTTCTGCTGCCCAGGACATGCTCCATTCAGAAATCGTAAGCTTAAAGAAGTAATGCCCACTGGGTCAGCTTGTTGTGTACCTCTCGCACGTTTTGGAGCCTGACAAAGCAGTGACTTTTGGTGCGAAACGTCAGGTGCTGGTACTCCAAGTACGCTCAGCACTTCTTGATGGACCATACCACAGACAAGCTTTCACGTTTGTTGACGTAGTAACTCCGCTCAGTTGGTACTCACTTGGGTCTAGCAAAGCCGATGACGTCACATTCGCCATTGTCACCGCACTAGTAGAGTACTGCACAGAGTCATTATTTGCTGGTATAGGTCTGCAGGTAGAGTTGTTTTGTGGCCTCGTACCTCATCAAGGTCGGGCACACACAAAAACGTGACTTGATTTGCTAGAAGGCGTCGTCAGCTGGGTCGTGCCATTGAAACCGCCGCTACATTGAGAGTAAATTGGTGAGAGGTGCGGTTATATTGGCAAAGTTCCGGGTTTGCTCCCAGAGCGAGGTTAATAGCCCAAAGAACTTTCAGAGCTGCTTGTGCACACATGGTGGTGGGTACTTGTCAATCAACCACAGTTGTTCGGGGTTGGGTTTGTTGCTTTCCTCGTCGACGAAGTGCCCCAGGAATTAGATGCTGGTCTTTCTGATGTGGTATTTGGCAGATGTGTATGTGAGGCCATTGATTGCCAGCCTCTCGAGCAGAAGTAACTGGAGGTGTAAGTACTTCTCCCAACTTGCCGACCATATCATTACATCGTCCAAGTACGCGAGTGTGAATTCACCGATGAGGCTGTCCATCACTCCGACCATCANGCCGACCATATCATTACATCGTCCAAGTACGCGAGTGTGAATTCACCGATGAGGCTGTCCATCACTCCGACCATCATCGCCTGGAAGGTGGCCCGTACATACTTCAGTCTGAACTGCATGGCACAGAACTGAAAACTCCTACCATCGGGGGCCGTTAAATCTGACTTGCCACCATATCCGAGCTTGACATGCACTTGCCAATAGCTACTCTTAAAGTCAAGGGTTGACATGACCTTGGCTTACCCTAAGNATATCCGAGCTTGACATGCACTTGCCAATAGCTACTCTTAAAGTCAAGGGTTGACATGACCTTGGCTTACCCTAAGAAATTGAAGGCAACTTTGACAATGATGTATAGCAGCAAAGAATACGTTCACTTGCTTCACTTGCCGAAAAAAAAAACTCCATTTGCCATGTTTTTTATGTTACAATGTTATGGCGGAATTGAAGTCACTGTTTGTTCGTTCAATAACACTGTCATTCAACATTTCTTGAATTTGTAGTTTAATAATTCGCGCTTGGTGCGGTAAATAATTGTGTGCCGGAATGTATATAGGCCTGTCTTGTAGTAGCGGTATGGCATTCTTAGTTACTGTAGTTCGACGAAGGGCATTGTGTGCTGCAGAAACGCCTCGGCGCTCGTCAAGGAGCCACTGAAAAGCTGCCTGGTGTTTGTGAGGTATATAGTTGTCAAAGTCCGCTAGTGAAACAGCTGGTACTGTATCGGCTGGTTGCTTGTCAAGATTATATAATGTGTATTACTCCTTTAAGCCGAAATTGATATGCTGTGCTGCAGGTCCTACTATGGTATTTAGCTCAGTAGGCCATGGTACACCAAGGATGGCATCTTTCCTAATTTNTGCTGTGCTGCAGGTCCTACTATGGTATTTAGCTCAGTAGGCCATGGTACACCAAGGATGGCATCTTTCCTAATTTCTGGGGTAACAACTGCTGTGGTTATTTTTCTAGGTCATGAATGCAAACCATCACTGTGGCTTGACCTAGCGCAGTGCTGGTGCGCTGGTTTGTGGATAAACNTTTTCTAGGTCATGAATGCAAACCATCACTGTGGCTTGACCTAGCGCAGTGCTGGTGCGCTGGTTTGTGGATAAACGAATTACGAGAGCTGCTGCAGTCATATCTGTACGATGTACGAAACTAGGCTCTATTGAGTTATGTGAGGCAGCAGTGTCTATTAATACATGGCAATAATAACCATTAATTAACACTAAAATGCGAACCTAATTAATAATTGCTTGTTGCAGTGTCAAGTCGGCAATGACGTCTGGGACTGGGGTGTCGGGAACGTCCGGCTCCTTTATCTCTGCTTCCCGTTTCCAGGATTGCTGTTTGCATGCTTGTTCGTTTGTTTGAGGTGGGAATTGTTAGGGCATCACTGAAGCAATGGTATTCTTGACTGTCACAATAATGGGGTGGAGTCGGCGGTGGTTGGCTTCTGTCCCACCTCATATTTTTGTTTAGCTCACTGTCTGCCATATTATTGCTTTTGTTGTCACTTACACCAGTACATTTTTCTGTACTGCTTCCTGCTCTTTATTTTTTGTGCCTTTGTTGACCGAAAGAGTGTGTTTTATTACTGTTTTGCACTGTGCTCTGTACCTTCACACTGACAAGATATACTTTTCTGGGGATAAATGTGGTTAGTTTCTCCATTGGCTGTTTCTCTTCTAATGGCAGGTTGCTTTGTGCTTGAAATGGTGTGAATGCTCCTCTAAAGTGGCACTGGAAAGCATGGAGGAACTCCTCCCACTGTTAAGGTAGTGACTGATAGATTACCACCTGGAATGCAATTCTCTGGAGAGTTGCGCTCCAACGCAACAACTAGACCACTCCTCCACACATACCCCATGGCTTTGTAGGCGTGCTTCACAGTCACAAAGTAATGCAGGTGGGTCATCTGTAGATGCTCCTGAAAAGGTGGGTAGCAATTGTAATCACGAGGACAATGTAACACTTATTTTTTTCCAGACACAAAGGTTGCGATGGCTGCAATGGTTTAGTTTTGCCTTCCGCTAATTTGTGGCTACATGGTCGTAGCTGGTGGTACGAATTTGGTTGTGGGAAATTGTGTCACTGGGTTTGGTTGTGGAAATTGTGGTGCGTGTGTTGGTAGCACTGGAATCATCTGCTGGGGTAAGGCAGGNGTGTCACTGGGTTTGGTTGTGGAAATTGTGGTGCGTGTGTTGGTAGCACTGGAATCATCTGCTGGGGTAAGGCAGGCTTGGCAAAGTAGGTCGCGATTGGTTGGAATGCAAGGGGCTGAAGGTACAAGAGAGAGAGGTGCTGCAGTCAATAAATCTTTGCACACTGTAATAGTGTTAAATTGATTATTTTTGCTGTGACACTGTGATATCTGAAAGTTATAGTTTTGTACTGTCACGATTTCGGTCGCGGCTTGGCACATTGAGTGGTAATACATTAGGCACAAAATACACTGAAGAGTAGGGATACATTGGCCCATGCACAATAAGCTGGTACACAAAATTTTGTTGTTTGGGCACTGAATGTTTGAATTTTGTTGACTAATATTGTCCAAAAATTGTAATTTTCACTGGCTTTGAATTTTGTGTATCACATCGGAACTGTTCATGAGTTCATGGTTGTTCGTGGCGAGGTTTCTTGTTGGGGTGGTCTTACAAGCTCACTTGCAATATGTTGTGCCTAATTCATATTTGGCCACTACAGCCTCTATGATGGTTCGCAAGCATTGACAAACAGAGGCATTGGGACGTCTACAGGTTTCAGGCCAGTAATTGTTAATGGTCGAAGTGCTAAAGCAAAACCCAGTGGTGGGGGTCAAAGGCACTGCCTACCTCTTCGCAAATTACCTCCTTGCGCACGATTGGAGGAGTATACTGCCCTTGATGAAGGGACACACAACCCATTGCGTCGATCGATACTCCTAGTTGGTGTTTTTGGTGCAGAAGTAGGGTAGGATTTGAGTGCAGGTGCACCTGCCCGCTCTGCTGCATAATTCATGGAGAAGACGGGGAGCGGTAGTGACATCACTCTCCCATTGTGGATGACTCGCTGCAGTACCCTGCATCATTGCTGTAATGGCAGCTGCGAAGATGATTTTGGCATGATTTTACACCAGGTGGTGTGGCATCTCAGGGTGTCATTCGGGCATCTGCCTGGTATCAGAGAGTTTTCCCAGGTTGATCACACTGCTCCTGATTTGCTATTTATGTTGTGGTTGTGTTTGTTGGGGAGGAGATATGAGATAATAGCTCAAAGAGGGGTTGAGATGCCGGGAAATGTTGAGGTTTATGGGTCGAAAAACATGGGGAACAATGATTAGGGAAAGGTACACCACATGGAAGGGCGACAATTAAAACCTCTTGGCTGGGTGGTATTGTTCTAAGGGAAGTTTTGAGTGGTGGTGAAAAACATTGTTCACCTCAATTTCTTCACCCTCATTTCATGCCCCAAGTGCAGATTTTAACTGTTTTTATTCAGGAAAAATTGATGTATTTATTTGGTTAGAATATTATGCAAGTTTTCATGTCCTTTTAACTGTTGCAAGTTAAAGGCAAGCAGAAAGTAACGCAGGACGAGCTGCGTGCCGCCATAGTTCACGCCACACCATTCTGGCCAGATTCAGTCACCGTCGAGTGTCTCAAGCGGTCAGCACATGCTGTGTCTGATTCTGGGTGCCTTCACATTTTCGTGCCAATCACCTTTAGCTGCAATAGTATAATGTAAGAGACTAGAACCTGTTCTTACTGCACATGGAGACGCCCCCCTTCTCTTCTTTCCCGGTAATAGCATCGCCTTGGGAATCTTAATGCACCAATAATCAACTCTTGTGCACAAATGTGTATTTTAAACAATTTTGGCTATCTGGCGGGCTACAGACCAGAATCCGTAAAAAAGGTTCTTACCTAGAGTGATGTATGTGTTTCTGTGCAAGAGTAATTACATGCAAATTTTCAGAATTTGCGTTTTTCTGTTGAAGCACTGTCTTTGGGCGTTTCGGTGTCCAGGCCCCATACAGCCAGCTTTCACCCTAATTTCATGTAATTTTCCTTAATAACCATCATGTCTAACACCGACCTTTTAACAGTAAAAGGCGCATGGGTCAGCCTGAATAGGCCCACTTCATCCCGACATAAGTATCAGGAGTAGGGAATACCTCGTTTTCCTGTCCAGAGGGGCTCATCCAACAATTTCACCTAGGGACTGTGCATGTCCGGGTGAACGGCTCATTATATCCTGGTAACATCACCATAATAAGCAGCAATCGACACCGCCTGCCGACGGTGACTGGCGCCTAGTTGGGTATCCAACTCCAAACACACCTAACAAAGTTTTTCACCCTCCCTCAAAACATCCATTAACCCAAAACCACGCAGCCAACTTTGTAGTGAATTCTTATTCCAATTATCTGATGTCCTGTGCCATTTGACAGGAGTTAGATTCAAGACCCCTAGTTAGGACTGTTGTTCCCTCTGCATACAACTACATGAGCGTCTCAAGCAAGAGATAAACTCAAAAAAACGAAATAAAACTGTGACAATGAAAGTGTCCACAAACTAAAAGCGAACGCATGTTACACTCTACTGAGAGAAGTTAGTGAAGAGACTCTTGTATTATACTTCGACATGCAGAAAAATCAGACTTCCACCCGCCCCACCCCCCGAGGCAAAGATAAAGAAACTTATTACTCCCAGCAACTATACTTTAATAACTTTGCCGTAGTTAAAGGTACTTCGAAATGCAGGCTTATAAAAGATGATGTGTTTTGTTATTGTTGGGCCAAGGACCGATATGGAAAAGGGTTTGACAAGATAGCTTCAGCACTTTATGATATGCTGACGAAAGCTGACATGAGACATTACAAAGAAATGAGGTTCATTTGTGACTCGTACGGGGGTCAAAATAAAAACAGGAACCTCCTCGCCATGGCTCCCGACTGTTTCATGTAACATTGAAAGAATTGAACTGGTGTTTCCTCTAAGAGAGAACAACCCATTCATTCCTCCAGATTTTGTCTTTGGCAATATCGAAAAAGTCATCAAGAATGAAAGAGAGGACATTATTCCAGCAGCTTATCTGGGCATAGTTGGGAATCAAGGAAGAGTAATTAATTTGTAAGAATACTGTCAAGTTTTCGATTGGAAAACAAGCACATATGCTGTTCTGAAGCAACTTGGAGCATGGCACTTCAAATTTGCTCTAATCAAACTAATAATACTAATGCGGGGTTTCGAAAAGATCGATGTAAAATTACGAGGATAGACAACATACTGTGTTGACACAAACAAGTATATGTTAATTACAAAGAAGAACTGCCCCGTGTCAGAAATAAACCCCATGGTAATATGTCCTAACAACATCCGGAACATATCAAAGGCTAAACTGAGAGATGTTGCGAAGCTTTAGTCATATTTTCTTATGGAAAACTGGAAAACACTTTCCGAGCTTCGATACTTTGTGGATATGTGCTGCATAGATCTTAAACTGAAGATGAAAGTGGCGAGAATATGCAAGATCATTTTTTGTGTGAAAAAGATGGTGATATTGATGAATCAGTTTTGATGGTTTAATTCATGTTTTAGTTTCGTACAGTGTTCTTCTTTAGCTTTGGCACTGTAATCAAAATTAATAATTTCTGCTTAGTCCGAAAAGTACATTTAATTGTTATTTAATCTTGAACATTGTTGTTTAAATATGACCGATATTACAAGGGGAACTTTATTGCAAAAGAAGTGTGTTATTTTTTGTGTAGAATGTTCTTCTATATGTCTTGTTTTACTGACTTTCTGAAGGATAATATTTTTTGTTCATTAGAGAATAGTACCCTGAAGAGCTAAACATTTGGTACACCTGACTAATATCATTTAGGGCACCCTGAGCACGCAGAAGTGCCGCAAGACGACGTGGCACGGACTCGACTAATGTCTGAAGGTATGCGGGAGGCAATTAATACCATGAATCCTGCAGGGCAGTCAACAAATCCAATCTGCGCCAATTTGAGAAAGAGTTTCACGTCTGTCATGTTTAAAGATTCTCGTCAGTCGTCGTTTGCCCCATTCTTTCACGAACTTTTTCCGGCCGCAGCGATGTCGAAGATGTGATGTTTTACCGGATTCCGGATATTCACGGTACACTCATGAAATGGTCGTACGCGAACATCCAAATGTTATCGCTACCTCGGAGATGCTATGTCCCATCTCTCGTGCGCCGACTATTACACCACGTTCAAACTCACTTAAATCTTGATAACCTGCCATTGTAGCAGCAGTAACCGATCTAGCTGCCAACTGCATCGCATTACTCTGTTATTTGCCTACTCACACCTATACCAGTTTTTTGGCTCTTCAGTGTACTATTGTTTGAATGTCATAGTACCCTGCAATGATTTATTGGTAATCTGAAAATTTGTAAAGCTCAAAGTAATGTGTTTTATGTTGTTGGCATGTCTTCTGTTTTGTTCAGTCTAAATAATATTTTCCGTCACTCTTGTAATAATATTAAAGATAACTCCTTATATTGCTGTTCTTGATATGTTGTTTTATTGCAAAGAATATAACTAATATTATAATTGCATTTAGCGCTAGTTCTGGTACGGCGGAATCCGTTTGTTTGCAAACCGTGAGGATCAACTGCATGGAGCATATTTACATTGGCGTCATGTTGGTTCACACCTAACCGCGCGGATTGTCAAAACGCGGGGCAGCTGCCACTCGACTGCCGGAAAATATATCTGGGTGGCTCCCGCGTGTTTATATTACTTTGCCATTCCTAGAGAGTGTTCAAATGCTTGGTGGAGGCCGCGCGGTTCGAATGTGTGTCGCCATGGATCGTTTCGATACTGAAATGTTTATTGATGATGTGAAGAAAAGACCAGCGATATAGGGCATTCAGTGTGCGGAATGTTCTAATAAAATTACCAAGAACCGAGTTTGACAGGATTTGGTAGAGCTATTTAGAGATGTAGAAGATTCAGTAAAAAAAAAAAAAACTTTTTTAGGTCAGTACGATTATTTTACTCAGTGGAAATGTAGCATATTATAAGTATAATTGACTTTTATTAATGTATCTTGCTACTCAACACGACCATCGTTTGCGAAGTAATGAGCAAATTTATCTATAATATTATCCCGAGTTCTCACAAAGTTGTGTAGAATGCCACAGGCCTTTATTATGTCGTCGGCAAAGTATATGTTTACATTTATGGGTCTATGAAAAATATGCCATCTGTTCACCAGAATCCCAAAACTGCATTCAATGTTACGTCGGGTTCTGGATAACCTATAGTTAAAAACCCTTTTTTCATATGATAAACCTTTACCTGCATAGGGTCGCATCAAATTTTCCGCTAATCCAAATGCTTTATCTCCAACTATAACACGAGGCAGTGGTATTGGATCTACGTTAGATATTGCATTAGGTTCTTGTATGTTTAGTGATTTATATAGAAATATTTTATAAAATATTGAATTTTTGAATATAGCAGAATCACTACTTTTCCTATAAGCTCCAATGTCAACATAAGTAAAACAATAGACGGCGACACAAAGTGCTAAAACCACTAAAGAAAAGAAATGTTTGTAATTATGATAAAAATATCCGGAATCATTAGGCATTATAACTCGGATATATTTGGCGACTATAGCCCCAATGCAATTCGGAAAATTTGCATATCTTTCAAATTCCTCAGCTATTTTCTTCCACATATCTTCACTCGGTTCGGGCATTACTTTCTTTGCCACTATTTTCCACAATGCTTCACACACTTGACGGACAATTCCTGTAACAGAAGATTTGCCGAGGTGATAGTTGTAGTGAAGTTCTCCAAATGAACAACCGGTACACAGATACCTGAAACTGTAAAATTAGTAATGATGTTATTTTTTCAGGTGCAACACTGCAAAAAAAATGGAAGAACATACGTGATGCTCACAATAAAGAATTCAACAAGGAAAAACAGTTCCTTCTGGTTATGGCGTGCATAAAGGACCACAATATTTGTATGTACAAAGAACTCAAAAAAGTTCCGAAGAGTAACCGTTTGACGACCAAATTGAATTACTCCAGGAGATCACAAAAAGGGCAAACTTTACCATCCCCTGTTCGCATTATTTCTCAGTATAATGTGCCTAACACAGCATTTTGGCATAGCAAACAGTATTCAAACCCACATGGATATTTTACTACTTCTGGATCACCTTCTGCAGTAATACCACCAGGATCCCCATCGCTATCATCATAGATTAGCTCTGATTCGCAATCTTCTATTATAGAAAATATATATACTGATATTGAATAGTAAATAAATATCTTACCTTTAAGTAATAACGAGTTTTTCTTCAGGTGACACACTTGATCTCATATGATTATCAAAACGAAATTTCTTCCCTGATGAATTTAAGTAATTCGTCAAATGATTTTGGCGACATTCTCAAATAGTTGAGGAATTTGGGCTCAAACTTTCTTAACTTGGGATATAAGGTTACAAATAGGCCACATGAGAGCCGATCAGTTAATATTGGATGCACCCAATTCTGCCTTTTCCTTTTTTTCTTTTTTAAAAGCAGACTAAAACATATTGCTTCTTCGATGTCCATCTTTGAAATGAGGTGACCTCACCCCTCCTGCGTACATATATATCCGCATGCTCACTGCCTTCTATCCACCGCTGTCTGAACATATTTATTTTTTCCGTAGTTAATACCGTGCGGTTCAAACCACGTGTTTCGAAACGCGTGGACTCTGCCGTGTCTGAACGAGCAGTTATACTTAATTAAAAGATTGTTGGTAGCAAACTTCTTATTCTATTAAAAGAATGAGCAACCTCCATGCATTTTGGTATCAAATAGGGCAATATTCACATAGCTCGTACAGTATGAATCAAAAGGAAATTCTCTAAAATAAAATTAAAAATGTCTAATAAATATATGTATGGTTTCCTTGGTTAATCACATGCATATAATTTTGTTGTATATGTTAGACTGAAAACATCCTGTTAGTGTGGGTATAAATTTATTAGATAAAAAGTCATTGCTGCTGTACACGCTAGGACAGAAGCGACAGCTCCTCTTGATACCAAGAGCCACATATGTTCTTCAAACAAACATTACAAATACTTTTATAAGAGCGGGATTTTAGAATATTTGTAATCAACTATGTACAAAATGTTAATAAACAGAAAATTCACAATTTTATCAAAGTTATAAAACCTTTACAATTATTTGTTTCTCATACATCACATTAATATTCATGACTTTCATAACCGTTTTTTCCTTGCATTTCAATTTCAGTATCTACACTAGTCATAAACGTTTTAGGTTTTCTTAAGGTGTCATAATATATATTTATTCTTGTAAGTAAGTTTGTTATACCTACATTTTTCAGTGTTATCATTTTTATTTTCTCTCCGATTTTTTATTCTGGAAAGTGGTTGACAGTGTTGGTTGTGGAGCTAGCCGAGTAACATTAGTAAATAGGGAATTTTAATTTACTTTTCATGTCATTAATTTAAAAGTACTGACGTGGAAGACTCTTGCGTGGTCTGGCACGGCCACTGTCGTCACGTCATCTGCCCACGTACCAGTACCAGTGCGACATCCGGAACACGCATGTCGTGCCTCCCGATGCATGTATACTTCGTTCACTTGGGAATGCGTCATGACACAATACCAAGTGATCAAGTCGAGAGCCTGTGGTGTCCCTAGAGAGGTCTGTGTAATTAGGATAGGAATCATGTGTTAGAATGTGTATTAAATAGCATTAGAATTTATCACACATGGGCAAATGTTCGTGAAATTTGCCCTTAGAGGATTGCAAAGTAATAGCAGAATAAATGCATGTCATGTACATATTCAGTGAGGCATAGAGTAAGAAGGCTAAGGTATTTGAAGCATTCTATATAATTTTCCAAGTTCAATTGTGTATAATCAAGCCAATTAGTGAAGTGGGAAATAATTAGTCTCTATTTCAACCTGAACCTTCCGGTCGTAGAGTGCCGCAAAACTTTGCAGATCTAAATGTACCACATTCTCTGCCAGGAACCACATAATCAAGTTTTCTATTTAATGTAGTGCTTAAGAAAGAACTCTGAACTCTCCTCATGCTAAGGGATGTCCATCCCGAATGTTGAAGGGTCCTATTGTGTGTATATTTTATATGTTTATGTAATGAGGTGATGTGAACCACGCATCCACGAGCTCCTTGTGCCCACCCTGACCGGCGCAGTCACATCAATTGCATCAGCTACACCTGGCTGCACCAACCACATCAGGCCAAGAGTGTGTAGTGCAGGTTGACAAGAAAGGAACTTGCACCTTAATTCCAACAGGTATTATGTGAGTCAAGAGACCATCCTACTATTTATTACAAGAGGTAACTCTTGTAATAAATTAGTAGGTGATCCGAAACTGTGTTTACCCCAAAGCGACAGTCGTTGGGCGCATGGTCTATTGGTCGTTACCATGTAGCAGCTCGCGCCACGACACACGATGTAAGACACCACCCTGTGAAGTATACTGGCCTGTAGATACCAAACCTGATGTGCTAAGTGCCCCAAAGTGTCACTAATTATGCACAGCATTTTTCTAAACACATCAAACAATGTCAGCTCATTCACAGCTACAGTCTGGCGTGTGTTGTATTGTTTTAAGACCAATCAAGCTTGGCAACCAACACCCCTTTATCCAAGTGGATTCTTCCATCCCTTCAGGATACAGCCACCTGGCAACACTGTAGTTAGTGAAATACAAACCCATCACAGGAAATGTAATACAGAGGCTTTTCGCAAGAAAGCATAATAGTGCTTATGTTATATTTTACCATTCGGCGTTTGACTTCGGTTCTCGTCACTTGTGATGGAAGCCGATGCCACTCGCCAGTTATTCTCAGTACTCGAGCCAGACTTTTGGACTGATATCACTTCAATGAAATAATAACTTAATTAACTGGAACATTTGATTTAATTTAAGTATCGAGGGGAGGCCCACCTGCACTGATCAATGAGTGTTGATTCATTGTCCTCCAGGACACGTAGGATGCTACACCCTTTGTAGTTCCTCCCACCATTTTCCAAAAATATTTCAGGGCTATGAGACGGCCTACAGTTTCGTCATAAGGTGTAAGTAGCGTAATTACAAGTGCGTGACAACATCATCTGCAAACTGATGGAGGCACACAGGGCCGCATGGGCTGTCGACCGAACGACCCAAATCACTAATTCTCCACGGGGTTATGGCACCCAGCAATTATACACTCAATGTGCCCTGGGTCACCTCGACCACATCAGAGCTCTCGGCGCGAGCTCTCGGCGAGGACCCAGTTCGTTCGTGTTATCCCCGCCAGTCTGATACCACAGGTTTTAGGTGCTGAAATTTCGTCACATTGCGGGGGACTTTCATACTTTCTTCTGAACATTTAACTGCAATATATTAAGGCGATTTACTGGAACTTTTATTAATTTTTAACAACAGTCTTCCCTGCGTTTGGAGCACCCCACCGTCAGCTAAATTTACCAACCCTGGAGGATTAATTACTATTGTTAATTTTCACGCCATTCTGGGCCTTTTTGTGCAGTAATTGTCGCTGGTAGGTCTTGTGGGTCAGGTCCGCTTTAATTTGCATTGTTTACATGTAACTGTGTACACTATTCGGTATTATAATTTACTTGAATTAACCGAAACCTGTGAGTTCTCATTTAGTTATGTATTTCGGGCCCTGGCCCTATCTAGGAAATCATCGACGCCTCAACGAGGCATCCTTAATTTATGAGGTATGAGGTAATACTAAGACGTCCTGGAGAGCCTGAATACCCAAGCTATATATATCGTTTTACTGTAAATTTGTACCCTGTGCGTCAGGGGATACAGCGATGTGGTAGTGCGGCCCACAATCCTGAGAACTGTGACTTCGTGCTCACCCAGTGAACTTGCACCCCTTCTCTTCGAAATAGGAATACTGTGTAATATTCTTACTTTTCTTAACATAGTCGCCGGAAGATGTCTGTATTATTATACCCGACTGCTCAGGTAACGTTATGTGTTTCAAAGTTGCGTGTGTCTCTGTTGTGATTGTTCTAAGTTGTGTGTTTAAAAGGGATTATCGTTATAAGTTATGATTTTGTAAGTTATTACGTTTCTTAGTAATGTGGTTCAGTGGTTTATTTTTTAATTTGTGTGTTTCTATCATATGTCTGTTCTAAGTCATGTGTATAGTTCTAAAGTTAAGATTTTCTTCATTATAACTGTCCTAAGTTGTGATTTTCTAAGTTACGGCTGCTATAAGTTATGATTGTCTAATTCACAATTGTTCTAGGTCATAATGGTTATAATATATGTGGATTTATTTTAATAATTCTTAGTTATAAATGATTTAAGTTGCAATTTTATTTGTTTCTAGTGGTTTCGTTGTTCACGTACGTGGTAAGCGTATAAGAGCAAATTGCGATATTTCTGGTCATTTTCGTGTTGTAGACGAGCATTCAAATTGTTTTATTTTGGTATTAAGGCAGAGTAGGGTGCAATAGTATTTGAGATCCCGTTTGTTATTGTTCCTATTTCGCTATAGGTGGATATTACCATTTATTTGTCTTTATTCAATTTTTGGTCTTGGCTGTATCCTTCCTGTTTGCCACATTCCTATATTAAAAGAAATTGTTGGGTGTTTGGAAAGATAGGATAAATAAAATGAAGAAGTTAACGTAGAATAAGGATGAAGAGTATCTCGAGGTTTCTTTTAATTTCACTTATATTAAGTGTGGTGGTTTTTTGTTTTTATGCACGGTACATAATGCAACAGCTTAAATCTAAATATGAGGGTAACTTACCTAACCAAAAAGGACTAGGCGATAAAGAAATTATTTCGAATCCAGACTTTTATTTCGCAGCGAGAAGTAAAGGACCGAAGAATATTCAAGTCACAAGTACCCTTAAGCAACGGTAAGTGCCACGTGTGTCTGAAGCGCCGAAAGATGAAATTGTATTAAGAGAGGCGATTGTTTAAATGTTTACATATGCAACTAAATCTAGCAGATGCATTTCTGAATTTTAAACGCCATTTCACACGATCAAATATTTGGTAATTATGCAGTTTTGGGCTTTTCTGATCGAAACGTCCTAGAACAACAAAAGTAGCATTAATGGGTTCTGCGCAGTTTACATTGTTCATATTTAAGAGGGGGTCATGTTAAAATAAGTAGGACATATTTAAAAAAAAAATGGTTACTATGCAGTTTAGGGGCTTTTCTGCAACCCTCCCCCTGAAAAGCGGTTATTTTCCACTCTTCTAATTATGCAGAAAACTAATATACAAGGGGCATTAACGTCAGACTGTTGATTCTCATTTGTTTCCTTCACTACAATATTGTTGTATGAATTAATCATTGTGATACACGTAAACAAAGTCTTGGAATTCTTCGTACAATATACATTTTTTAAATACTATTTTCACGGGATGTAGGTATTACAGTGCGCTCGTAAATTTCAACAAGGTAAGGCTGAAAAACCAAATATACAGTTTTTATACCTCAGGTACATTACCTTAAAAGAAAAGCAATGATTCTTATTAACTACTGACTTTGCTGTATGCACCTAGTAGATGAAGTGGAATAGGACCTAAGGGGGTTGCTGGAACAGATTAAGGTAAAGTTCCCTAATAATAATAATAATAATAATAATAATAACTTGCAATTAGGCTACCGCCCTGTGGCGAGCTCTCTCACCTTTCCCCTACCCGACCATACTCCACTTCCATGCAGACATCAACGTGCTTCCCCTCATCAACTGCCTGCTCCAGATCCTCTTAACAGCCCAGCTAACTGCGTCTCACATGAGTATCCTTTTCTGAAACAATGTTGTGACTTCTCCAACCAATTCCTCTTGTTCATAACATTCACCACGTACTGAACCACCAGCGTCTCCATTACCTTTCCTGTACTCAATGTGAGACTCACCAGTTTGTAGCTGCCAGGTCTCCCCCTATCCTCCCCCTGCATGTGTATTGGGACCTCCAACCCATCCTTCCAACCTTGTGGCAATATACCCTCACCTAAGGACTTGCTAAACACCACCTCCAAATATTTCACTAACTCTCCCACCAAACTTAAGTGCTGCGTTCTCTAGCTCGTCTGGTCCCACTGCCATACTGCTCTTCAACCCCCTGATTACCATTGCTATCTCCCACTCTGTCATCTTAAACTTACTAAACAACCCCGAATCCTCGTTAGCCTCCCTATTCCAATCCTCCTTTGCCTCAAACACTGACAAGTAATGGCCTTGCAGCATCTCAAGAGTTTTCTTGTTCATCAGGGATCCCTTCCTCGCCTCCTCTCATCTTCTTAATATACCTAAATAATTTGCCCCCATTCCTTTTCTTTTCCTTCTTCCACCATCTTCCTTAAAAATATATTCTTTGCCTGTTTGATCATCCTTTCAAGCTCCCTTCCCATTTGTTTCATAAATTCCTTAGCTTTTGTTATCTCTTCATTTCTCCACTTGGCATGTAATTTTCTACACTTGTTCTTTATTTTTTGAATTTCCTGTCCATAGTTAGGTGGATCTCCCCCAGACCGTAATCTTTACTTTGGCACAAATTTCTCCAACATAACCTCTATTATTCTTATAAATTCCTCCCACAATCATTCCACTCTTTCCTCCATAGACCACTTTTCAAATCTGTCCCTTGTCTCCTCTTCCATACTGCCACACCAACCTATCTGCCGTTTGCTCTTCCCTCATCCTGCCAAGCCCAATTTACACAACAGGAATATTATGATCGCTTATGCCATCCAATACTATTGCACCAACTACAGCATTCCCAGGTCTGACCAACACCACATCCAGCACTGACCCAACATCCTCTTCATTCCACCTCGTAGGTGTTTCTACTATCTGGACCAAGCCTCTGTTGACTAACTGTGCTGACATTCTCTGCATCATGCTGCCCATCCCTTCTGCACCCTCAATCCATCTCACACCTGGCATATTCAGATCCCCTGCTACAACAATCCACTGCCTGCCCTTCAGTCTATCAATCCATCTCAATTGCCTGCCATCCCTGTCCTGGTGACCTATACGCTGCCAGCAAAGTAATCCTCGTACTACTACCACCACCACTTAATTTAATTTCCATCACCTCAACATCTCCACTTATCCATTCTGCAGACCCTTTCAGCCCCTCCCTCACACACACTATTATTCCTCCTTCCCCTGCCCCATCCCTGTCTCTTCTGAAGATGATGGAACTCATCCTGTCTACATTCAATGTCAAGCACTTCCTCATTCAGCCAAGTCGCCACAGCTACCACTATATCCACCCCATATCCTTGTACCTTACCCCAGAAACCCTCCAGCTTGCTGTACACACTCCTACAGTTCACCGCCAATAATTTTATGCTAAGATGCTGCATTACCGTCCTACTTTGCTTACTGTCTCTCTCTCCGCCCCTGTGGCCTCATCAGTGCTTACCTCTCCACTTCTGTTACCTTGTCCCTCTCTGTTTGCTATTTAAACACTCGCTGCTCAGCCCTGACCCCCTCCATTCAGCTAGCTGCTTCCCTACCTAGCAGATCCCCTAGGATCCTCTTTCCCTTCTCTGTCAGGTGTACCTGGTCCCTTCCTACACTTTCCCAGCCTACCCATTTCCTACCATCTGTAAATGTAGCCCCCAAATTTCTACGTACTCTCTCATAAACCTCACTCGCTGCTACTGCCTTCCTGTAACTTATTTCCTTTCTAACCAGCATACCATTAACTACTGTCCTAGCTCTTGGGAACTTCTCCTGTACTTTACTTAGTAACCCCTTCAGGTCCCTTTTTACCTCTTTCCCCACCTCCTTTCGAGTCAGGTAATTTCCCCCCACATGAATTAAAACCACCTTTGCCACCCTGCCATCTCTAATACTATTAACGCTTTCCTCCAAATCCTTGATTTTTGCACCACCAAAAACTGTTTTATATTTATTTCCTTTCCTGATTTCCCTCAACGTCACCCCCTGTACGATCGAGCTGCCTAGGAAAACCACCTCTGGTTCATTTCTTACAACCCTTTCCTGTTTTGTGTACCGTCCACCCCCCTGCCTCCCCTTGTCTACTTCACCTCTTCCCTGATCCCTGCCACCAGTCTCCTCCTTCACCGTCCTTGTTACCTTTCCTTTGACCAGCCCTCTTTCTTCCCCTCTGGACATAAACTGTCCATTTTTTTTCGTACTTGTAGGCCTTTGCTAATCCCTCTACTACAAGCCTCAACATACTGCTTCCTGCCTTCCACCACTGCCTGTTCCCTACATACGGTTTCCTTCTCATATATCCTTATTTGCTTCCTGCTGTCTACTATCGCCTTATCCCTTGCTACTATTTCCCACTCTATCCTTATTTTCTTCCTAGTGTCACCTATTGCCTTTTCCCTTTCTACTGTCTCCAGTTCCTCTATCCTTCTCAATCTCTGCCTTCCTTCTCTGCTTCTCTTCTTCAGTTCCTTCTGTGGACAAGCTTGCCTTTTGCCTAACTCAGGCTTTATGTTTTCCAACTCTTCCTCTAACTTGTCCACCCTTATTGCTAAACTACGTATACCCATCTCATTCCTGACCTTTTCCTTCACCCTCTCAATCCTGTGCATCATTTCCCTCTCTTTCCTAGTCATCAATTCTACCATCTCCCCTTTCCAACTTACCTCCTTAGCCACTTCAATCCTTGTCACTGCCACGCCCTCTACAAGGTTCCACATCAGCATTTCCCAAATCCAGTTCCCACATTCCCCACCTGTTTGAGTTTCCTTTTCTACTGTTAGTTTGTTTTCTGCCACCACCACTATATCCTTTCCCTCCCGACACATTCCTCACACCTCCACTTGTGCTGCCGTAGTGAGCCCTGTTCCCCCCCTTTTATCCCTACACAATCAGCATACCAGCCACTGCACTGGTCACACTGTACCCCACTATCATTCCTCCTCCACACCTTCACACATCCCCTGCACTTGCACCTACCTACCATTTTTTCTTTTGCTACCAGTATTATACACCTAACTTATAAGCTAACCTCGCTTATAAAAACTTATATACTAGTCATTCAAAATAACATGAGCACTTACACCCTATGAAAACAACACTGGCCACGTACAAACAATGAACAAAGAGCACTACTCTATCATTATGACAAATTACCACCTAAGAGTTGCTGAACTAACTCATTACATACTATAGACTACTACACTATGTATAATTATACTCTTACTCCTAGGACCCAATTACATGTAAAAAAAAATCTATTTAATGTGTAGTGACATAACCTCTCATCCTAATGTGGTGGCCAGTTATTATGCAGTTTAGGGGCTTTTCTGAACGAAACGTCCTAGACCAACAAAAGTAGCAGTTGTAGGGTTCTGCGTAGCTTACCTTATTCATATGTAGGAGGGGGTCACGTTAAAATAAGTAGAACATAATAAAAAAAATTTAACAAAATTGTTAAATTTACAACCAGTTTAGCTGGTCTGTTTACGTCGATCACCATGATTAATGGCCACGCATTGCTGATCCAAGGCTACCTATCGGCCACAGGTGTCGTTACGGGCATTTTAACAGTCAATTTTTAAGCAGGTCAGTAGGTATTGCGCCTTTGCCGCCATGATTCTTGTCCTAATCCGGCGGATTTAAAATGGAGAAAGCAGGAACAAGTATTTCTCTGCATTATATTCTCCTATGAACAAGTGCTAGTGCGTAATATTCGCCTATAAACGAGTACTTCAGTGCGTAATATTCACGTATGTGCAGTTTAAGTGGAACATGGTGTTTCGCCAATTGAGGTAAGGTTGAATTGGTCGTTGACAGAGTAATTATACGAGCCGCCTATCTAGGTGAGTAAATTGATATTATTTTGGTTTGTTTTACGGTTCCTTTAAATCCCTAAAATCCTACATTCGTAGTTTAGTGTAAAACCCTACAATCGTAGGTTAGTTTAAAACCCAAAAAACCTAGGTTAGTTTAAAACCTTGAAACCCTAGGTTAGTGTATAACCCTACAATCCTAGGTTAGATTACCCTACAATCCTAGGTTAGATTAAAACCCAACAAATCTAGGTTAGTTTAAAAATGTAAAATAGTGATTCACTCATCGTGGAGTTAGGTTCTGTTAGGTTAGGCGGGCACATGTTACGAAATTAGTCATACGTTAATGATCCTAGTATATTTGTGTTCTGCGTAATTAGTAGAGTGGAAATATATCACTTTTCGTGTTTTTTTAAAATCAAAAATCCCTTAAACTGCATAATAACCTTTTATCATCAGTTGTGCACCTCTGAAAAGTAATAAAATGGAAAATTATTTTTTAGAAAATTTTTTTCCTGGTACCACCCAGTTTTAACTTTGTTGACAGTATAAAAGTTTTTAGAATGCAAAAGAGGGCAATGAGATTACTAAGCAACAAAAGGAGGGTGGATTCAGGCAGAGAAGTATTTAAGAATTACAAAATTTTAACTCTTCGTAGCCAATACTTTTATTCCTTGCCGAGTTTCACCATGGATAATTCAGATAACTTTAATAAGAACTGTAGATTCCGTAAGTACAACACTAGAACTTCAAACAATATATATAAACCCTTACTACGATTTCAAACGGTCTAGAATGGAGTCTTGAAGTTGGCCACAAGCATTTTCAACAAATTGCTCATTGACATTCGTAATATCAAAAATCCTAAAGCATTTAGAAGATTATTGAAAGATTTTTTGTTGTCATGTTCTTTTTATTCTGTCAAAGAATACATGGAGGTGTGATGTTATTATTATTTGTGAGTCTATATAATGTGTCTTTATTTATTCTTTATGGTATTAGTGTTTAAGTATGTCTTTTAATTATGACAATTTTGTATTGGATGATATTGTTATGGTTTTGTCATATGTTATTGTAAAAAATTATGTGTTCCATAGTCTTATGGCTTTTGTCATGTTTATAAGAGTCAATGGAACAAATATTAAATAAACAAACATGGTTACTGTTGTAGCATGGGTAAATTATTGCTACGTGTTTGGCTTGTAGCAACCATTTCATGGTGCACTCACAAAATGGTCTATCTATATAGTTACACTTAATCAGTGTAAACCTTTTTTGATTATAATTTTTCATTATTAACAACATAATTGTAGTAGAGAGTGTGGTAATGAAATTTTTTTACCAAACAACGTTTTCATTCATAATGTGTTTTGATTAGGGGTCTTATGTAATTAGCCTCCTTTACTGTAAAAAAAATGCTGCAATGTAAAGGAGTCAACTGTAATAGAAAAATTTTGTAAACAAAAGATCAGGGAACAATTTTTTTGTGGGATTTAGGGAACTGTCAGGGAATTTTCAAATGAGAAAAAGGTGGTAACCCTGTTTGTGTTACAGTGTGAAGTAAAACTTTGTTCCAGGGAGACTCAGGTTGTGGTGGCAGTGGTTGCCTGTGGTGACCGGCTGGCTGAAACCCTCGTCATGATCAAGTCTGCTATCATATTCACTCGCAGCCTCCTCAAGTTCCTCATCTTCGCAGACGATCCACTCATTCCTAGCTTCAGAGAAAAAGTTGGTGATGTAACAGTCCTGCAGCAATATATAAAAAAATTTCTTTGTGCGATTCCCGCATAGAACAGGCTTTTCGTTAGTAATTGAGCACTTTTGAAAGATCCTTCCACAATATTTAGAATTAACATTGCAGTAGACACAATCACATAATTTGTGTGTCTACGAGGCATATCTGTGAAATTGTTTGGATCATTAATGTATTACTTATATGGTGATTCTTATTCATTTTATTATTTGCATGAAACAAACAGAATAAATAAAAGGAAATTAATTCATCACCAACAAATTTAAATGACACAAATGAAAAACAACATTAAGTCATGGCACTACAATACTTGCATAGGATTATTTCAAAATTGCTCAGTTAACTGTGGACCAAATGCAGTTACGGTTACTTAGAAAAGCACAGGTCTATGGATGTGAATGGTGTGTTTCATACATTTAAGATGCAGTAGGTAGGTATAGGCTGTTCATGGTAAAATGAGCACTTTTGAGGCTCTAGTTACTTTTTCCTTTCAGCCATTTTTAAATAAATATTTCCATGTAAGTAATAAATACAGTGTGTGTATTCCATTGCGTAAGGAAGTTAATGTCTAAGGCCACAAAAAAAATATTTATTCCAAATAAGAGGGCTTTCAAAAGTGCTCAGTTTACCGTGAATAGCTTATACCTACAGTTTTGGGATGTTTGCAGCAAAGCCTCTATGGTTTGGAGTTGAAATTATTTGTACCTACTCTAATTGAGGACTTGGTTCTTGGCAGATCCTCTGTAAGACATTGTAAACAGTACTAGTTAGAATGCCAGGCCAGGATCCTTCCTTGCTCCTTTGGCGATAAAGGATCAATCAATGTAATTTTTCTCTGTATCATGACACAAATTGTCATCAAATTTGCACCTATAGAGTGCTTCTGAGTTTTGTGTGACCAAGCTCTCCTGGCCGAGATTTGAAGTGTTGGAAAAGATGTTTTCCTCGGGCAGAGGTTGCCAACTTTGTAGTCTGAGAGCCAGTCTATGAACTGGCCTGCTAACTGGAAACTGATTTAGCAGATATTATTGTTTTAACATCTAATTTAAAACTTAACCTTGAAAGTTTTTTTGACAAAATCTTATTAGCTATGCACACATTTTATATCATGTGTTGGTTATATTTTAATGTTTTCAAATGGTTTAATACAGGGGTGGCGAACCTTTATGTATCAGCGTGCCATTTTTTCTAAAGAAATGTTCGAGGAGGCCATAGACATGCCGTCAGATAATTTTAACTTAGTGATTATTAGAAAAATAATAATACTAAACACTATCTACTCAAAACTCTTTATTTACTACCAAAAATACATTTTGCAATGTCAAATAATAAATGTTTCAGTTGTACGCATAATTCAAATTACATTAGTGTGACTTCTGTTGTTGCAGATTAGATGACAAATAATTTATATTAGGGTTGTAAGATGTTACTTTTAGCAGAATGCATGCTGAACTGGAGTCATCTGTCAAACGGTTTCTAAGCGAGTCTTTAATGTTATTCATCTCTGAAAATAATGACTCGCAGGCATAGGTAGATGAAAATATGGTTAAAATAGCACGAGCCAGCTTCTTCAAACAGTTAAATGTGTCTGGAAACGAATTCCATGTTTCCAAAATTTTGATACTGGCATTTTTACTTATATTGCTTGACAATCTTTCTGTTTCAATTAATTCCAACTCTTTCCTTGCTTCAATAAATTTTTGAATCCATATTGAACTAGACTGGAAATCAATCAGCTGCATTTCAAATTCTTCAATTTCCAACCAATCGAATGGGGACAAATTCAGTTTATCAAATGAAGTCACATCAGGGTACATAATAAACTTTAGTGTTTCCGATAATTCTCTGAACTGAGAAAATCTCGCTGAGAATCCCTTGATTGAAGAATCAATTACAGAAATAAATTCTTCAGTTACTTCTCCACCTGGTTTCTCATGTATATCTAAATGGTTGAAATTTTTTTTCAAGTTTGGGAAATACTTGTAGTTTTTTGTAGTAATATCGTTCCTGAAAACATGTAGTTTAGCATCAAAAGCGCGAATGAGATCTATCATGACGATAATTGTTTTATTTGTGCCTTGAAGCTTTACGTTCAATTCATTGAAATGTTGGCATATGTCTGTAAAAAACATCAATTTTGAAAGCCACATAACATCCAACAACTCTGGGTATTGTTCAATTTTTCCCTCATTTTGCACAAACAGTCTGATTTCTTCCAAGCAGTCAACAAATCTTTGAAGTACGTTCCCGCGGCTCAGCCAGCGAACATTATTATACATCAGTAAGCCATTATATACCGAGTTGACTTCATTCAACAAAGCATCAAACTTTCGCTTATTTAAAGCGTGCGACGATATGAGGTTGACTATTTTTGTGACTACCGCCATTACCTTATCAAGAGATGTTAAACCACTCTTAGCACACAAGGCTTGTTGGTGAATTATGCAGTGGAATTCAAGAATCGAATGTCCTACGTCTGTTTGAAATAAACTTATGAAACCATTTTTTTTGCCCACCATACTTGGAGCACCATCAGTTGTGACTGAAACAATTTTTTTAAAATCAATTTCTTTCTCAGCAAGCGAATTTTTAACAGCCGTACAAATATCTGTGCCCTTTGTAGTTGTTAGCAACGATGTTATCGCAATTAATTCTTCCTTAATGATGTTTCCTACGCAATATCGAGCAAAAACAGCTAAACGTGCAGATTTAGTAATGTCAGTACTTTCGTCAATGCATAGCGATATAAAAGGAGCGGAGTTAATGTCAATTTTTTGTTGATCTGTTATATTTTCGGCCAGTTTTAAGATTCTTTCCTTTATTGTATTTCTAGATAGAGGAGTATCTTTAATGCGCTGAATTATCTTATCTTTATTATCGAAATCATCAAAAAGTGAGGGCGCGCATGCTAACCAGGCTTCCTTCAAAAACTCTCCATCTTGAAAAGGTTTACTATGCCGAGCAATGACATTTGCAGCCGAGTAACTTGCCGCGCTCGTATGACAATTTTTGCCAACATATTTAATCATAGACGTTGACTGTTTATTTCTGTCTTTCATTGCACTTGCAATTAATTCCTTTTGCACTGGTTCGCTTTTTTGACTAAGAGATTTGTGATTTGTTTCAAAATGCCGTTTTACAGACGATGTTCTACATACCACTGTACCAGAACATAAAACACACACCGCTTTGTCGCCTTTACTTATCATGCCATATTTTTCAGTCCACCAAGTTTGAAATTCTCTATTACACTTACTATCTTGCCCTTTTTGTTTTTTTGCTGAACTAGCCATGGTAAATAATAGTTAAAAATCAACTTTAAAATACAGTTGTGTCAACGAAATTGAACGAACGAAAACGTCAACAAACTATGCGTCATTAGCAATTGTAGTCCACGACGTAACTAAGGCAAGACAATAACAAACGAGCGCGCTTTCCGCCCGCCGCCCCGCGCACCGCACCCGTTCACTCCTTAGCGTAGGTCCGTAGGATCACTCGCGCGCGTTCGTTCCTAATATAATACTGATACCTCCCTATTTGCGCTATGGCGTATAAGTCTGTATCTGCTCTCTGCGTAGGGCGCCAGCAATGGATGCTAGTCCTCAGTGATAGGGCGTGTAAATATGTTGACACTACTGTTCGTAGTTCAAATTTACCAAATGAATTTGAACTTCCTTGAGAGTTCACGTATGTCGTTTTATTTTTCGCTTAACAAGGTTCTTCACACTTGCTGCATGTCTCTACTTAGCTTGTCTCGAGGCGCTGGTTCGTCTCTCGGCTGGGGCTGACTCCGCTCCGGTGTCGAACTCGGGGCTGCTTCGTCACCTCGTCGGGAGGCTGCGACAGTTCCTCGCAGATTGGTCTTGGCGTCGTGATGCCTTCTCTCGAACTCCACTCCTCCCGGCTCCACTCCTCTTTCCTCGACTCGCGTACGCCGACTCACTCCCTCCGCGTCTGTGGTAGAACTGACCTCTTCTCGTCTGCTCCTCCGCCGTTTTATTAGCCCGTTAGCCATATTAAAACGCCTCATCTCGCACGTGGCTGGGGGCTGAACGCCGCGCCCTTGGTCGTAAACACGTGTTCGGCGCTGCGGCTATCCGCACGTGGTCTCAGCGGCGCCGGCGATTTTGGCATTAAAGTTTTATGGCTTCGCCCACCACGTGCTCGAGTGGGATACCCGGCCCCAGTTGTATAGGGCTTAGCGTCCCCCTTTCCGCTGCGAGACACACGTGTTCCTTCCTTCCCGGAATTCTGGTGTTATTGTTCCAGCACGCTCGCCAAAGCTATTAGCTGGTTTTTGGCAGTAGCCAGCCTGCGAGAGAAATGCAGCTGTGGGCTGTGAAACCTTTTAACGTTTTCGACGCAGCTGCGAGAGGCTGTGCCTTCTCGTCGCGGCGGAATCCTGGCGTCATTCTTCTGGCACGCTCGCCGAACCCTTAGCTGGTTTATGGCGGCTGTTCGCGTTTCCTTGTCGTTGCGAGTTTTGACAGTGTGTGCCTGCTGACGGAAAAATATATCTCTGGATGCAGAATGCATCAATACGTCATAGTGAACTTTGTTATTTTAAACTAAAATGCAAACCTTTTGATCCGTGGCGTGGCGTGCCCAAAATATTGTTTCACGTGCCATCAATGGCACGCGTGCCATTGGTTCGCCATCCCTGGTTTAATAGTTTTTTAGACTTTAAATTATATAAAGTGTTTTTGGAATTATATATATTTTTAAAATTTATGAATACATTATCATATAAATAAGATCAGCGACTGAAGGCTGTGGGGGTTAGCTAATGATAATGACTGAAAGTTGGTATGTATGTCCAATTCGTGTCACAGGTATGGGTGTTGCTTTTNCCGTGGCGTGGCGTGCCCAAAATATTGTTTCACGTGCCATCAATGGCACGCGTGCCATTGGTTCGCCATCCCTGGTTTAATAGTTTTTTAGACTTTAAATTATATAAAGTGTTTTTGGAATTATATATATTTTTAAAATTTATGAATACATTATCATATAAATAAGATCAGCGACTGAAGGCTGTGGGGGGTTAGCTAATGATAATGACTGAAAGTTGGTATGTATGTCCAATTCGTGTCACAGGTATGGGTGTTGCTTTTCTGTATATATGTAAACAAGTGGTAAGTTTAGTTGTAGCAGTCTCGTAATAAGATTAACTGGTATAAAACTGGAGGCGAGAAATTAATATTAAAAAGAAAAGCCAGGATATGAATTTGGCTCACCAATTTTCTACATAGTGTAATGTTGGCCGCTACAGTTACGCCGTCTATAAGTTGACACTTGGCTATAACTTATCACTCGACTAGCTCAGAGGTAGTACACGAGACTCTGTACAATGGACGCCAATTAATTATGAAATAAAGTAAAGTTCCGGTGTATTTTGTTCCCTACTTTTATTTATTATTGAAGTGACACAGTTCACATACAAAGTTCATATATGCAGAGTACGGATCATTCACAGGTAAATAGACTATTGCATACCAGAGCCACAGTTGTTACGACTTATTCCTGTCATAAAACTTCCCGATGAAATAAGAAATGTGGCGACCTCCCACACCGGCAGAGAAATAATCTTGTAAGTTCAAGTTTGCCGATGTGGGGGTTAGCGTCACACTCGATGCTGCCTAGGCGAGCATTCTACCACTGAACTGAAGGGTGACTACCTTCCAACTGACTTCCTCGCCGACTGACTTTCAACTGCCCTCCAAAGGCCGACTGACGTGAAGGGCAACAGGCACCTGTGTATTTGTGCTGCCTATCACCCCCCTCTCCTGAGATAAGGGCCTGGCCATGCATGCTCTCCACACGTTATCGAAACTGCGTTGTAGGAACTAAAACTGCACCGTCAACATACCGATAAACGAGCTTCTCGTACAAAATTTGTCGACGCAGTCTGAAAGTTTCTAAATAATGCTGACGCTTAATAAAAATTCAAACGTTCAAAACGAAACTACAACCGGACTCCTGATAAACATAAAACAGCAAATGTATGCCCGATAAACAAACTATCACGGGAAACAAACCACCACTGCTTTAATTTTTAATACAATAAAAATATTACGAAGCTAGGAAAAACGAACGAAAATGAAACACATGTCCCGGTCCCGAAGATAAAGAATACTGCGTCATTACAATAGTTTTAATGTATCCTCAGCACTGAAACATTGGCCATCCCCTGGCATAAGGAAGTTAGTAGCTGTAATGAGTCAATATTCCCAGAGTGGAAACAGAATAATCAAATTATGATAGAATCTGATGTGGGATGCTTCCAGTTGGAGTAGGCTGTGTGAACTGCAAATATTGCAGGTGAAAATGCTGTTGTTTTTATCTATGTATTTTGTTAAAATAAATCATTTAAACTACAAACTCTGTGCATTTTGTGAACAGACTCTAAAGCTTAATATTACATTTGATTTTAGAAAAAAAATTTAGGTATTAAAAAGAAATAAAATTGTTGTAGTTTAATCAGATCATTAGTGATAAGTCAGTGTACGTGTATAGTCACCTGGAAAACTTGGATGTGTCAGAAAGTTTTCAAAATTAAATCACATTTTGTAAAAGGATCTCTTTGTGTTGTCATCTCCCCCTTAAATCATAATGAGTTCATGCTTTTAACTCTATAAAAATCATACCTGGGGAAAAGTGTATTTTGTTTAGAGAACTTTTAAATGTGTGGGAATTCTCAAGTGACACCGGTATGTGTGTGCGTGCATGTGTTTTTTTGTATGGTTGCTGTAGCATTATATGGTTTTAACCTGTGGCAGCTTAACGAGTGGCGAGGGGTGGCCAACCACTCATTTACGTATGAGGTGCAGCCTATCACGTTCCCTCTGCCAGGAGATACCGGGGAGTGGCGACGGCTCTTCAAGCCTTGTGCGTCTCAGAGGCTGTTTCTGCCGGTATGTAGTTCCTATTTCTTCTCACGTTTGTTAAAATGTCTTGCATTACAAGGACATAGTTTTGTAGAAAGTGACATTTGGGAAACTACTTACTAGAGATTAGAATGGTTTTTTTTAATTGTTTGTAGTTGTCAATTCTAACTGTTGAATACAATGTGCTACAAAACTAATTTTGTTTCCTTAAGCAGGAAATATGATGGCTGTTTCAAGATTGCATAACATAAGGCAGTATGTGTGGTGCTGTAAACTTTATATTGATGAGGGTGCTACTATTAAAGGTTTTTTCCAGTTTAGTTGTACCAGGACCACTGAAAATACTTGTGACTTTCTAGTGTCTGAAATTTGTTTCCTTTATCTTATTTGAAATGTCATGGTTAACAGTTGTTAAAATCAGGAAGTAAACATTTTCATCCTGTTTGTGTGTACTCGTTTCACCTCCTCTTCATTCTATCACTGCCCCACTACCACCTCACCCCACGTTTCACGTCGTAGGCAAAGAAAAGTTTGTCCCTTGGGTAAAGCAGCTGGCTCCATGTATAGTGAAGGCCAAACTAGAAAATAGTGAGCAGATGTTCAAAATGCATTGAGCGATGTTATCAGTTTGGTTTGTATAGCACCAGCAGTGTCACATGGTTTCCCTTCCTCCAGTGGCAGGTGCTCTGGAGAGCACTCCCCTTTACTGCCTCCCCTACATTCGCTCGCTCAAAGCTGCACAATATTATTTTCTCATTTGAACTTTACTGTACACAGCACTGCACCATCCATATTTGCCATGCCAGGGTGTCAATTATATATACATTTATAGGTTGTGCAATGCAAAATTCGTATCTGCGCTGCACCATAGTGGAATTATGTATAAACAAACACAGAAGCAAGTGGTCACGTGATTGATGCAGAGTGCAGAAAATTCTGCACTGGGAAAATATCTCAGCACAAGTTTGTTCACTCTTGTTGCACATGCACAATTGACACATGTAGCCTTCCACAAACATGGATGCCATTATAGTGGTGGCTGTGCTTCAGTGAAATAAATACCACGAAAACAAATATTTGTACAAGATTTAACTGATTTTTGATGATAGGGCTTTATTAATATTTTCGCTGCATTTGTTGAAGGGAATTTGCTATGGTACACAAAAGCATCTTGTTTCACTATCAAAGAGGTGATGTAATGATGGTGATTATAACAATAAATGCCCACAGCAACAGCACGCAACTCAAATCTAGTTGGCAGTCTGCAAGCATAACCTAAACTAAAAACATCTCACATAAACCTTTCAACTTAGAACACTGCATTAACTGTGTTACACTGCAGTAAAAGGTAGACTGTATGGAAATTTTTAATGAATGAGGTAAACCATGCCCTGAAATATAAGATCATATATTTGAAATAAAATAAAATAATAAGTTGACACATTATTTAGCTTGGTCTCACTTCAACACAGTTGCTATAATGGTTGTGGCATACAAAGTTTATAAAATATTTTGTTTACATAATTTCTCGGCTAACAGTTTGTTTAAATTTTTTTCTGATATTAAATAAAACCCCTTTATGGATTTTAAAGTAATTAAAGCATATATGTTAACTACCCATCCCTTTTATAGGGCTTAGCTTATTTGTTTGCACTTTTAACTTTAAATTATAATATGATTATGTATTTAAATAATATTTGAGATTGTAATTAATTTGAATAATTTTTGGGATTGGAATTTTATTTTATTTGTGATGATTAATTATTTATGTTTTATTTTTGGTAGTTTAGATTGAGTTATGTCTTTTTCGTTTAACTAGTTTTTCAGGTAGTCAGGCGGATTTTGTGATTTCATGCTGGAAGCATGGCTTCTAGTGGGCTCGTTTGATTGTGGCACACGTTTCTATATTCGCCACGGTTTTAATCTTAAAAAACCTTTGTGCAATCATAAGGCAGACTAGATTTATTGCCCCCAGGAAGTATTTTTAATTATAGGAGGCCCCAATCATGTATAGAAGAGGATAGAAGGCCAGCCTGCTCATTTAGTTTTGAGGTGTAAAATTTCAGGTTTGACGCCTGTAGACGCCGGAGCCATAACATCAGGTTTGAGTATGATGCCATCAGATTTTCTTAGCCGGAGGGGNCAGGTTTGACGCCTGTAGACGCCGGAGCCATAACATCAGGTTTGAGTATGATGCCATCAGATTTTCTTAGCCGGAGGGGCTACTAAGCTTCAAATATTGACTATTTCTGAAGTGTAATTGCAATTTTTCATAATGTGGACAGTTCTGTATTAAAGTATATCAGGATTTCTCACAGTGACTCAGAGGTCCATTTTGTATTTAAACAACTGTAGCTAGCAAGGCCAAAAAATGTTTTTTGGAAAATTTAAAGAAAAACTTATTTTAGAAGGACACTTATTTGAAACATTTTTTTTTCAAGATTTTAAATTTTTGCAGAGGAAATTTACCTTTTCATCTCCTCTGNCAAGGCCAAAAAATGTTTTTTGGAAAATTTAAAGAAAAACTTATTTTAGGACACTTATTTGAAACATTTTTTTTTCAAGATTTTAAATTTTTGCAGAGGAAATTTACCTTTTCATCTCCTCTNTAGGACACTTATTTGAAACATTTTTTTTTCAAGATTTTAAATTTTTGCAGAGGAAATTTACCTTTTCATCTCCTCTGCATTTACTTTAAGTACTCTTCACAGAGAGGGGTAACTCAGGGTAGTGGCAGAGGAACACCAAGGCCAACCAATCACAAAATGCCATGCATCTAGTGCATTGCTGTGTGCCGTTACCATGAAGCGCTTTCTCCTCCATAGCACATGCTGTCGTCTTATTTTTGCGTAGTGAAATCATGAATCACGGCTCCCATTGCTGCTGGGGCCAATTGCACCATCCACTTGTCCCACCAAACAATGGGGCAAGTGGCTTTGGAACTGTTGCAGTATTTTGCTATTTGAAGTGAAAATTAACTCTATGCAAAGTGATAATTGTGTGACAAACTGATTTCTCAAGGCGAGTTGAAATCATCATCAAATAAAAAATATCACTTAAAAAATTTTTTATTAGTTGAAAATAGGATGTACAATTTCATCTCTGCGAAAATATACAAGCCACTGGTGAACCAGATTTTTAGAAAACTCCAGAGTTCTTTATTCTTTCAACAGAAAGAATCCGAGAACCTAGAGTAAATTTTTAATAACCGGAACTGAGCTAAGAACAGTTAAAAAAAAAGTGGAATCGAGCCATCCCTTGACATAACACTTCAAAACTCTCTGCAGTGTGCATTATGGTAACAGAACTTGAAGGATTGGCAGCATGGGCTGCAACTATCACTAACTCACGGAACCATCAGAGTCACTATTTTTTTGCAGAATAATTTATTGCCAATCTCACAAACACATGTTCCCAATGTCACACATTTCCCCAACATTAAGTCTCGAAGACCTAACAGCATTGATGTTAGTCATTATAGGCTATTCATGGTAAAGGAAGCCCTTTTTAAGGCTCTCCCAGCAGGCATAATAAAAGATTATATGTTTTTACAACCCCAGATGTTAACTGTTGACAAAAGGATATAAATATACTGAAAGGAATTATTAATCACAACCTTAAAAAGTGCTCACGTTATCGCAAACAACCTATATAACAATGGCTGTGTTAATTCTTACATGTGTTGTATAAAAGGAACTAAACAATATATACTTTCATACATGTAGGGTTAATGGCAAACCAGCTACTGTACGAGGTGTTGTGTTTGGCAGACACTCCTGCCTGAGGAGGATGCGTTGCTGTACGTGGATACGGACACGCTTTTCTTGGGACCTCTGCTGGACGTGTGGAGTCACTTCCAGCGGATGAATTCCTCACAGATGGCAGCGCTCAGCCCGGAGCACGAGGAGCCCAATGCTGGCTGGTACAACCGCTTTGCCCGCCACCCCTACTACGGCAAACTGGGTGCGCCGTCTCTGCAGCACTTAGTCATGTAGCGAGTGCCATGTTCACATTCCGATTGTTGATTCTCGTATTTCTGAGTACAGTAGAATCTTGATACAAAGTACTCGAGTGGACTTGACATTTGATACTTAAGGTGGTGACATACCTGGCACTTGAAATGCGCTGCAATTTTTTTTTGAAAAATGTGTTTTTTGATGAAACAAATTTTCCATCAACAGGTTTACCAAGAATAAAAAATTATTTTCATAACCCCCACAATTATGAAAATGGGATTTTAAAAGTGCTGTATCTCTAAATATATTGAACCAGATTCATGCGAAACTGTGGTAGATTTACGTTCAACAAAATTATAGGGTCACCACTTGGTTACATTCAGGCTAGTCGCCGATGGAAACACTACATGTTGGTTGAGCGCTTGCGCACAGAGACGATTCCACTTTACATACTTTGGTCGGTGTTGCCCGTAGTGCTTCATCAATTTTTGCCTCATTCACACAAATTTACCCTTCACTAGGTAACTGCCTTAATCCTGGAAATTAATTTGTAATGAATATGTATTTAATGATATTATATCTGCCGGGGATTTGAAAGATGTACTTTAAATTTAAAAGTATTTTAATGTGTAGTACTTTACACTGAGATTTTACTTAATGTGTTTCTGGAACAGCAGCCACAGTACACCATAATTTTTCGGCCCCCATTGTAAATAGTTTTATAGAATTTCATATAGGATCACCCTTATGCCTTTTATTGGAGCATTCCACACATTTTCAGTGTTGTGTGTGCCGTTGAACCAAACATTAAATTGATTTCACCATGGTTATTTTTTGGTTCATAGCAGCAGTGATATAACCAGTCTATTTTTTATTTAATTTAATGAAATTAATCTTTAAATTGAAAAGATTTAAACATTCATGATTTGGCAATATGTATTTAAAATTATGGTCACCCTGGCTGGCCAATGTTTTTTACATTGGTCAACATCACTAGAGCTATTGAGGGAATGGTTAGGAAACCAACTTGGTTTGTAAATTGTGCTTGCAGCCAAATACAAATATGTTACATATTCTGTGATTGTGTTTTATTGGGAATGTTTTACTTTTTTATTTATTTGACATCCATAAAGTTTTTATTTTCATACATTATGTTTTGACACCCATAATTAAATTTATGTATTCACAAACTGAATCAAAACACATAAGTATGAGACAGTCTTGCTCCCTAATCATCAGTATTTCCAATCATGGAGGAATTTTTGTATGTGTTTGTTTCTTGCAACACTTTCCAAGTTATGAANTATTTTCATACATTATGTTTTGACACCCATAATTAAATTTATGTATTCACAAACTGAATCAAAACACATAAGTATGATACAGTCTTGCTCCCTGCATTAATACAGTTGGTGTGAAATCTTTGTTAAAATGTGAAAATGGCAGGTGAGCTTGGAAATTTTTGTTTAAACTGGAAACTTTTTAGAGGCAATAAGTTCAGAATGTTTCATTTTAATCACAGTTTGTAGCCTACTTTCTGAAGGAAAGAAAAGCTTATGAGATCACTTTCCTGTCTGTTTGTATAACCGTTTGTGCATCTGTCTCCCCCTCCTAAAACTTTTGAATGCATTAACTGAATTCCACCCAATTCGATACACGTATAATAAATGTAGGGACATCCTGCTTTTATGGTTTTCAACAATGCCGGGTGCTTACTTTCAATACTTTTAAAATGGTAGGCATTAAAAAATTTTGGGTGCTATGTCATATCTCGGAACCCACTGAACCAATTTAAATCAAATTTTCCAAACTGACAGTGCATCATGTAAGCATTGAATTTATAAATGTATTTTATTGTTGGTCCGCCATTTTGTAAGATTGCACAACATGAAAAAATATAACTATTATGTTTAGGGATGGGCCGACTCCGATTCTCGATACCACGATACCACAGATATCGAGAGGTACTGACGATACTGATTCTTTACACTGAAAAAATTTGATTCCTTGTAAACATTGTTGTTGGAAAAAATAAATTTGTTGAAAAAATTCAGATCCAACTTGAGTTATGTTATGTTGTTTGCTGCATTTTATTACCGTGTTTACTTAGTTATAATAACACTTTTTCCGGAAAATATTTTTGGGAAACAAGGTATTGGTTAGAATTAGTGATGTAACGATTCCACTTTTTGTCGATTTTCGATCTCGATGCCGATACCACTCTCGATTCCAAAAATCGCGATTCCTTTAGTTACAGACTTTACAGAACTAAATACTGTATAGCAGGGTGTGAAATTTAATTATTTAAACTAGGCCTACATTAGGAGTATTACTAATATAAAAAACAGTGGGAGCATATTCATATGAAAATCCAAAAAGTTCAAGAGGCATATGAGATAATATAAACAGGCATTGAAAACATTCATCTTGCCAAATAACGAAGTTCAAAAGTTACACATTCATATCACACTAAGATCAACTTTCAAACTCGTAGATTTTTCTGTAAAATGACTAGCATACCACAAAACTTTCGTCCATGCAGTTTATTCGAAAATAATTCCAAACCTCACTTGCCATGAAATGTTCACAAATGCATTAAATTATTAAAAATTTCCAAGAATAGCACAGTGAAAACAAATTAAGTTTTACAACAAAAAAAATATTTTCGTCACATGCAATTGATACTCACAATAACTGTAGGATGTAGATTCATAGTACTATAACAGGCTGGTGTTTACCATTAACAAAACATAGCAAGGCGGGATTGGAGATTTGAGCAAGGGAAATTTCGGGTGGGACTGAAAATAAATTTTCCCGCGGGAAAAGGATGAGATTGGGAATATATCATTAGTAAATAAAGAAAATCTCCATTATTGCCTCTACATATAAAGGCATTTCACAAACATTTTATTTGGACGACAGATAAATTACACTGCTCATTTTTTAAAATGATTGTATGGAAATATTTTTCTTGTTAAAATCAAACACGTGCGTTTTGTTTTTTAAATGGCGTGGTTTGTTTGCTTCTATACTATCATCGCTGCCGCCATATTAAGCCAACGGTGCTAGTAGACTACTAAACAATCATGGCAGACGCCAGATGGTCGTTCCAAAGCCGTAAGATGTCGAGAAACTTATTTTCGTTTTACGAGAACACTTTTTTTTTCTCAGTAATATTACGATACAAATATAATTTCTTCTCGTTCCTCACCAAGTCATAACGTAAACAGTGAAGTGTGTGTGCACGTAATTTACAACATTGTGAACGAAGAAACGTCCTATCAAAGCCACAAGAAGGCACAGTGCAAATGTGAATATTCCATGAGTGGAATAAAAAGTTACTTTCTGTTGCATGCAAATTAATAAAGTGCTATGTTCTTTATATAAGTCCTTTGCTGTCATCTGCTATGTGGTAGGTTTTTAAGCACTTTTTTATTCGAGCGAGTAAAGTATAGGTCACGCAAAAAGTGAGGCCGTGTTCGAACTAGCACTTGTAGTTTACTGAAAGGTCACGCGACCTGAATTAGTCGCNATAAGTCCTTTGCTGTCAAAATAATGACGTACTTGGTACATTAGTATTTATTTAATTTTTAGTATGTAACAAAACTTGCTGAAATACTAATATATTAAATGGTGAATTCTAACACGGCCAGCATAGTTTTATTTTCAGATTATTTCCGCATCTAATTTTTTCACGCACAAAATAATTTTCCAAGGGTGATTCAATTATTGGCATAAATCAAGTAATTTTAAACCGTTTTGGAGAGGTGATAGGTTATCTGTTTGTGGTAATTGGTTTTTAATGCTTCGATTCTTGGCCTTCCGATTCTCGATTCCACAAGAATCGAGGGTATCGAGGAATTGTATTTGACATCACTAGTTAAATTCAAGTACCGTCAATTTTTTGGCCTGGAAATAATTTCTGGTGCAACGGTTATATTTATTTGAATAATTATTTTTAGTTGTAATTAATTTTGCAACGCTGTTCTCGTAATCCGCCTGGCTCTTATCGCAAACTTTTTATATCCCTGCTTTTTGAAGAATGTGAACTGCATTAACTTGTATAAATCTTTGAGGAAATCATCCAACACTTCTTCTTTCATTTTTTTTATAGCGCTTTTATTTAAGTCTTGTGCTTCTGTGTAGTGAGTAAACTGAGCTGTGATTTCCAGACTTAAATTTTCAAGACTGTGACATTACAAAACGTTGAAGGTTTTTTACGAGGTTTTTTAAGCGAGAATTTAGTTATGCTACCTGATGAAAATTGTATTATTGTTTTGCTGCTAACTGAGCACTTTTGAAAGCCATGCTTAGAGCCTTTCTTTTTCTATCTATTACGTGACCATCTATTATACGTAAAAACGTTACCGCTGTCGTTCACCTAGTATGTTGTGACATTGGGAAATTGTCAGAAATATAAGCATGTAATTATTACACCAATTATCGCACTATCTTTAAAAAAAAATAATTTCACTTCTCAAAAATTAAAACATTGTGCTTTTAATAACACATAGCAACGAGAAACATGGAACTGCATACTTCTTGTAATTGGCTGCCAAAATTCCTGTAAATACTCTGGTTAGTGTTCATACTGGAAAAAACATTTGCAATTGCTGGAAGGGATTTTTTTTTCCAAAAGTTGATTTCAGAAGTGTTTCAGTTAGCAACAAATCAGTAATATTTTGTGAAGCATTCCTTGAAGCCAAGCCTTATTTCAGTTTGTGATGGTCTGTATGCAAATGTGCTTGGTGGTACTGGCTGAAGAGATGTGTGTGGACGTGTTTAGGGGTGAACTCGGGAGTGATGCTCATGAACCTGACGAGAATGCGGGAGTTCAGTTGGGCTGACTATGTGGTGCCCATCTACAAGGAGTACAAGCTGAAGATCACATGGGGTGACCAGGATATCATCAATATCATTTTCCACTTCTACCCAGGTGCAGGCTTGCTCACAGTTCACATTGCTCGCTTGCTTGTATTTAGCTATGGTCTAGCGTTCGTAAACATGAGCTTGTTTCAGTTCCCAGTCATCACATTTGTACAGCTTGTACTATTATAAAAAAGAAATTAATAAATACAGTAGAACCTTGATTTTCAATTCCTCAGTTACATTACACAAATTTTCCCATCATTTTGCCCATGTTTAAAATGTATTAAATTTCTGCCATTTACACTGAAGTTGATTACTTTTGCTTTATTTTACACTTTTTTAATGAATGTTGTCATCAGTATTTTGAAATTGATATGTTTTAGTCTTGTTTAAAAAAAAACTTGTCCATGCAGGTATTTAGTGCAGTTACCTGTGCAAAAACACAGTTTCATGTGAAAGTTAATGTGTTACCATTGAAATTGTTTAACACTGTAAAAAATGTTACCAGATTTGCAGCTGGCTTGTAGGTCATGTTCACAAGATAACATAAATGAAGTTCGTTACATATATTATTCTGTAATTTAGTGTTAAATTAGTGATGGGTTGTTGAAATACTCAAACCTTTGAATACTGCCAAATACATGAGATCCAAAATTTAAATAAAAATATTTAAAGAAACGGTATTCCAGGAAAGTTAAAAATATAAGCTCGTAAATTTGGTATATTTTTGTACTTGTGTTTCACTTCTTGTAAGCACAGTAAACCCCAGATTCCTGAGAATGACTTCGTAAAATTGGCACCAACCAATTTTGACCCCTAAAAATTCCAAAAATCAGATTTTAAAGGCATTTCTTTTTCTGTGATGGCATTGTTTAATTATCTCTGGCACAAAACCAACATGATTTTCAAATTAAATAATAATTTAATTCAGTAGGCAGATATTTTCAGAATAAAATGGTACCCCAGAAGCTGTTGATTGTAAAAATGTCACATTTTTTATAGTTGGTGAAAATAATTTCACCTTTGTTTGATTTTCACAAAGAAAACATATAATAAATATTTTTGATTAAGGTAAATACACTGTAGAGTTACGGGCAGGGAATTTTTTTAAAAGTTGAGCTATAAAGTTCTTACTGAGCAGGGACCCAACTTCCATATAGTGTGGAATAGCATGGCACTGTAGGTGTGTGAAGGCCTATGTGTTCTATTGCAGGCAAGCTGTACGTGTACTCGTGCCGCTACAACTACCGCCCAGACCACTGTATGTACATGAGCGTATGTCACAGCGCAGAGAAAGAGGGTGTCGCGGTCCTGCATGGCTCCCGGGGCAGCTTCCATGCCGAGAAACAGCCTGCATTCCGTGCCATTTACCGTGCATTCGAGGAGGTAACTACATGCTCCTGCATTTGACTTCTTTTATAAATTTTTCTCAAGCCTCCAAAACAGAGTAGCTTTGGATATGCATTTAACTTAAGATACACTCATTGCCAAAAACAATTGTGTACCAAGAATGAACTGTTTAATAATTACCGTATTTGCTGACTGTAACAACAATTTTTACAAAAATTTGAAAAGTTGAAAATATTGTAGTATCCTGTAAACTTGTTAAGTTTGTTTCATTGAATTTTAGCGGTTTTTTCCTTGCTTGGCATTGGGACAGTACCTTGGAGGCGAGTTGTCATGAAAGAGCCGTCAGCGATTAGCTGGGCTGGCAGTTGTGCAAGGTGGCATGACTTCCCAGGGGGTCAATGCCACCCTCAATTACAAGTGCAGAGTTTCAACATTCAGTTGGTGGGCCTGAATGGTGATTTTAAGTATCCCTGTGTACCGGCCATATCTGGGATCAATTACCGTAATTCTGCTGATCGAAACCGGCCGATATCATAAGTATCGGATTTGTTCGCAATTCATGTTTAAATCGCCGATATTGTAACGCAGTAAGAATCTAAGTTGATGCTGTTTTCATCTTGCCATAATTGGAGTGGATTACCGCACTATTTGGTTTTATTAAAGTAATAACTATTTTTAAATTGGTTTTTACTAAAGTACCTAGCCGGCTGTGTTTATTTCTAAAGCAAAATTAGGCACGTTTTGCATTATTGTTTTCAAAGCATGTATACAACAAAACAATAGTAGCCACTATTTGCGTTTACTGAATTTTATCTCTGAAGGCAAGCTTGCCGCATGAACAAAACTTAACATATAATCAGCCTAACACATATTTGATATTAACAATAATTAATATTTACTATTACCTCCATAAATATTTTGTCTTAGTAGTTTCATGTCCAACCGTGAACACGGCGACACATTAAAAAAATTACAGTAGAACCGCGTTATTGCGAGTATGGCCTATAGCGTCATGTCCACTATTGCGATAGTTTTTAAATGCACCATCATTTTGCCCTATCATTTGAAAGGTACTTAATTTAGTTTATAACGCAAATCTCTTAATGAAGCCTTTCGTTATAGCAATACTAGCATTTGTAAACTCACATTTTTAAAATGTTTAAAAACACATTATATCGCAAGTGACATCCATCCATTTGCCCTGCCCAAGCCAGCCTTTGTTAGTCTGTCACATGGCGTCACTTGCATCGGAGGAGCGTGAGAAGAGAAGCGTGTGAAGTGGTGCTTGCGGGTGTTGTAGAGAGGGAAAAGGAGGAGGGTATGAAGGTAGAGGAGAGAGGTACGAATGGGAGTAGAGCTAGTCGATACCAAGTAAAAAGGAGGTTATGCTGGATGAAGGATAGAAGAGGGCGAAGGGGAATGGTAAGTACTGTTAAATGTAGTAAGGAGCGGCGAGATGCTAGCAGCCTACCGCTCCTTTTATGTTGTGGGGGTAAGAAGACTGCCGCTTGCAAAATCATAGCATCGCCACGTAACAGGCGTGTAAGGGGAAAAGGATGATTACGTCTGTAACAGTTGCTAGACAATGCTACATTGTTTATGATACCGTATTTACTCGTGTATAGCGTGCACCATAATTTTTACAGGTACAGGGAAGAAATTTTTTAAAAATAAAATTGCACCAACAGTTTGTGGCACCTTGTTAGTATGTAACAAATTAATCTTGTACATTAACGTGTGGTGATTGTGATATGTTTGGAAAATACTTTAATTAAATAACTCACGGCGCTAAAAGTTATCCTACGGTCGTTAAAAGAGGAACTTCAACAACTGCGGTGGGCAGCCGGCTTCCTTTTCTTTTACATAGTGACGTGCTGTTTTTTTTTTTACCATGCTGGAATGTCACTCCTCAAAAAAAACGTAGTCTCGCCTCTTTCCTTCTTCTCTACCTGAGAGGCTGGCAATCCTGTCTGGCACGGAAACAAAGAACGCTTGGAGAAATTTATCGATCCGGCAACATGAATGAAAAAGGGAGTGTGGTGACAGGAGAAGAAAGGAAGCGGACAGAGGGGCTAGATACAGGTTTAACTTAGGGGGAGGGGGGTGGCACAGGAGAAGAAGAGGTATTGTGAAGAGAGACGGGTGGAGAAAGAGTATAGTGAAGAGGGGTGAGACAAGAGTCAAGCTTTTGGCGCCAGAGGGAAGTAGGGAGGTAAGTTCAGTGATCCCCAGGCTTTGTGTGTGTGAAAGAGAGAGAGAGAGAGACAATGAGTGAAGTGCCATGCTAATTGGTAGGCAACTTTACTCCCTCCTGCCACCCCGAAAATTTGGAGGGGGGGGGGAAGAGAATGGAGGAGGAAGCGACATCGCGCGTCTGCTGGTCGTTACATATTGCTGCTGTCAGACATAGATTTTTACGGCTTTCACAGGATCTACAAGGGCAAATACAATAAAAAATTACGGGGCACAGTAAATTGTGTTATAACGATAACTCGCTACAGCGATAATTTATTTTGCCATTGTCGATTATCGTTATAACATGGTTCCACTGTTTATTTGATTTTGCCCAAACTACAGAACCGTAATAATATATTAAAAGTCCCATTGCACAATTGTTTTCTTGTTACTGTTACTAAAGTAAAATACTTAGCGTGATTTGCAAAAAAAAAAAATTAACAGAATTATGATAGCACATTAGCAGCACACTAATTTTGCTAATTTCAATTAAAATATACACATAATAAAAATTATTCATGCGGCGTCTTATAAAGAAAGTTTTAAAGGTATCGTCTTGCTGATCAGGGTTTACGTAGTGCTGATAGATTTTTAATGGTGATGCATGATGTTCAAGGGACAAGAGCGCATCTGCATCTCAATAGGTGTACGTTTCCAGTTCTGTGCTAGACCAGTTGCACAGGTGTGGGGTGTACAGACCTTACTGTGGTGGGGTCTGTAAATCTGGTGCTTCGCCTTGATGGTGCGATTGTATAGAGTCGGGCAGGTAGGCCGCCGGCTCGGTACGAAGTCTAGCTGAGCTAGTATGGGCTTGCGTGTGCGGGTGTTTGGCGGAGCCGCTGGCTTACCTCTCACTGCCGGGCGACGGGTGCTCGTCATCGTAGGCCTGATATTGTGTCTCCTGGCCAGGCTGGTTGGTGGCGACAACGTCTGCTGGATGGCTTGGCTGAGAGACTGGTACGGCCGCGGCTGGCGGGTCTCTGGCTCGCTGGTGCTGGTCCGACGTCGTCGGCTGGCTCGACTTCTAGTTCCAGAGGTAGACCTAGGCGGAGGAACTCAACTCTGGGTGTGCAGCTCTGGGGAGTTTCATCAGGGACCAAACAAGTGACTGTGGGAACTGTGAGGTGATGCCTCGACAGTTGGCGGCGGCGTTAGCTCGTTCGCGGGGGGTTAGGTACCTGATAGCTGGGACAGGTTGTTTAAGCAGTGCTTGCTTGCCAGCTAGGATGGCAGCTGCCTTCCTGTCGCTCCACTTACTACCCCTTCTGTAGGTGAACATCATTTACCAGGGGTGAGGTGCTATGGTTCACTTATGCAACGGGATGAGTAGATCCGTCCTTGCCAGACCTGGCACTCCCTCTGGCGAGTTTATATGCGATTGAGGTAGTGGGTTAGCTGACAAGGGGAATCTAGTCTCTTCGTCATGTGTCGTGCTAGTGGTCATGGCTCTACCGTACGTGTGCACTGGGTACCTTTGCGTGCCCGGCCCACAGTATGAGTGGCCATCTAATGGGCTGTGTTTTGATGACTTACGTCAAACCCTTATAAGGTGACAGGTTGGAGTCCTACACTAAGTTTGGCAAAACCAGTATCAAATCCGTGGTTCCCTGCCTCTCCTTTGCGGGGTGATGCTTACCAGGGATGACTAAGCACAATTCACAAAAGGAAGAGCAGATGGCGGTTAAACTGGATAGGTGTTATATTCTATCCAGAAACTGCAGTGCGTGCTTGAAGAAGTCTGGCATTGTTAGCTAGTGATCAACTGGTGGTCTCTCGTTAGGAGAGCGGAAGAGAGCAGAGAGCCTTAGCACAACTTGTGCGAAGGCGAGCTGCTTGTATCCAACTGCCGTTTTGCGGCGGTGCAGGGACCTATATTCTCCTGCGCTGTGGGTGTCTTGGATAGCTTGGGGGTGTGGGGGTGGGTCCTCCCTCGTAGGCGGAGCCATACTCTGCTGCCATCTCTCGGGGTGGCTGGAAGCAGGTCTTCCTTTTGTGCGGGGCAGTATCTGCGCAAGTTCAGACGCAACTTAGCTGACGTAGTGTACTGGTATTTTCCCATCTCATGGGATTTTATTTGAGGCGGGGGCAATTTAATGTATTCTTCCTTTCGGTGCACTCCGGTCTCCAGGCATCCATCTTGTTTAAGTAGAAGTAATGCAGGCTTGGATAGCTGCCGTTCAGGGTTGTATCACTTGTGGGGCACGTGACGCGCACTTGGTGATACATAGTTGCAGCAAAAAAAAAAAAAAGAGATTTTA
>NQII01000290.1:609264-655609 GCA_002778355.1 Clitarchus hookeri | reverse complement strand
CCCCCCCCCCAATTTGCGACGTAGAATCATCCTTTCAGTTTTGGTGGGTAGGTGATGTCGGACTGTTACCTTAATGTGTGTGGCATTTGGTTCTGTCTCGGCCGCTCTACTGTGCGCGCTCTGTGCGCCGCTGGCGCGTGCTGGTTTCTCTGTCTTTCTCCCTCTCTCCCTTTCTCCCTTCCAGACGGGTTGCTTGGCAGGTGGCGCACTAATGGCTTCAGCGCCTGGGGGAGTTGTGTTGCGTGGAGGGAGTAACGGGGGTTTCAGGTGAGTATCCGCGGCCCTTTAAGGAAAGCGGAAATACGTGACCCTCACAAGAAACAGGTCAGGTTGTGGATACATACACATTGCACTGTATGAAGTGGTTATACATTTTGATAACTAGATACAAGAGATAGATACTATCCTGTGATATGCCTACTATAAAAAAGTGAAAAATTGGTTATTTATGTCGCTTGGTCATGTTGGAAGGATGAAAACGACATCATCTCATTAATTTTTGTGGGTTCCGAAAAGAGGTTTTATAAGTATAAATTTGGAGAGGCTCTACGTAGTACCGCCTGAAGCCTTTACACGCTCACGCGTGCACATACACATATATATATATATATATATATATATATATATATATAAAACAAATGTAATGTTTACTGGTAGCTATTCATCTTCAAAACTATTTGCATGTTCTTCAAAAATGTTAATATTCAATTCAAATATATTGAAACATCAAAATCCACTACTCGCACACCCGTAGTTTTAGGTGTGGTATTAACACCAAAGCTTCGGTTTCAATTATAAACATGGTGCTAAAAGTTATGCAGCATCCAATGTTACAGTTTTTCATTTTATTATTGTTTGGTAACAAGGGAGGTTGTAGATATGCTTCTGTGGTATCATTTTATTTGGAAGATGTCCGTTTATTTTACATAAACTAATATTCCATTGAAATATCTTCACATTTTTTCACAATAGGCCACCAAACATTGAATTTCTGCTTGGAAAAAAGTAGGCAGTGTTCAATTTTTATGAATTTTTGAAATTGATTGGTGACAAAGGTGGTCACAGATATCTCTCTGTGGTATGATTTTATTCAGAGAACGTCTGTGAGTATATAGNATATCTTCACATTTTTTCACAATAGGCCACCAAACATTGAATTTCTGCTTGGAAAAAAGTAGGCAGTGTTCAATTTTATGAATTTTTGAAATTGATTGGTGACAAAGGTGGTCACAGATATCTCTCTGTGGTATGATTTTATTCAGAGAACGTCTGTGAGTATATATAATGAAATTAATTTCCATGCAAAATTCATGTTGATTTTACACCAGAGACAATGTATTAAACATGGACTTCGTAAATCCTTGTCGCTAGTTTTATATATTTTGGGAGACAAGGGGAGGAGTATATGCCTCTCAGATATAATTTTTTTCAGAAGACATCTGCCTATTTAAATAAATTTATATTTATTTTAAAAAGTGCAATTTTTGTGCCAGAGATGACTAAAACATAGAATGAATGCAAAAAAAAAATTGCAAATTTTTATGTATAGGGGTAGGGAGTAAGTCAAAATTGGTCTAAAATTTCCCAAAATTTGTATAAGGACCTGATTTCTGAAACTGTGAGGGGTCAATTGTTTTCCCTTTGGGCAGATAATCTCAGTAGTAATAGACAAATAGAAAATCTGAAAGTGTGAATAAGGGTTGAGTTCGTACTATGTGTTGTGGGGCAGTGGTGTTCTGGTGATCTTTGGACCATGGTTTTGGGTTTGAATCCTGGAAAAGCCTTTTATGTGTATGCCATTTTGAAGTTTGGTTAGTATTGTGTGCAGGGTTTGTGTAAAAATTCAATGAAAATAAAAAGTATGGACTGTGGTGTGTTGAGGTGGTCGTGTGACATTGTTGCAGTACCAGCTGGGTTCAGACCCATACATCAACCTCTACCTGCCCTTGAAGAACTACCTCGAGACTACAACAGCCACAAACTGTGGGAAGCTGCACCATGTCTTCACCATGAACATGCAGAGGTTCCTGCAGGCGGCAGACAACGGGTAGCACTAGCGGGGCTCTTGGCCCCACGCATATCTAGGTCATGCACCTTCGCTGGACGTGTGGCAGCATCCAGATCCAATCTCTAGTACGTCCGTGACCGTGCCAAAGTGAGATGACGATGCTTTCCTCGTCAAACTCGCTGAATGTGACTAGTCGAGTCTCTATCTGACTGCTGTGGAAACAACTCATTTACATATTCTGTGTGGGACCAATGAGAAGAAATGAAGCAAGGAAACTTTCAAACACTGCCGTTAACCCTACCTTGTATGGAACCTGAAATTGACTTAAGAAAAACTTCAATTTCAGAATGATTCTATCACTCACTGTAAACATACTGCCTTTCATGTTAGTAGCAAATGACCAAGGCTCTGAGTAGTTTCAGGATCATTGTGTGTAGGTGTTGTGTGTTACAACATAAGCAATAAATATTTTCTCTTTAAATTTAATATTTTGACACAGATTATGCATTAAATATTTTATTTGCCTTTGGAATATGACAAAGAAATACAGGCAGAATGGTTACAGTAAATATCTCTTGAGATGTTTCTGAAAAGTCTTTAAAATATGAGCAATTTAGCTGGGAAAAACATTTTAAAATAGTAAATAATTAATTTGTTGTAGAACATAGGCAAAATTATGTTAGCTTATTCTAATTTTGGCAGCCAAACAATATTTTTATTTAGTGTGTTCTTTCTTTTTTAATGCTTGAGAGGTTATTCTAACTATTTATTATGTCATTTTGAAAACTACTAAAAGCTTCTGAGTAATGCAGTATCTCAAAATGTTATTAAACATACTATGTCAAAAGAGCAGTATCATAAGTTTTTTCAGATATAACTTTTGGCTTTAAGAAAAACAGTGTTAAGCTTGGAGGTCTCAACAGTTGATGGGCAGTGTGAGTTCGTTCCGGTGGGGGGGTCAAGTAGCTGAAGGCTAGGGAAGGTTGGTTAAGCAGTGCTTGTTTCTCGGCGTGGCAGCTGCTCTCCTGTCGCTGCACTTACTTCCCCTTCTGTGGGTGAACGGCTATTACCAGGGGAAAGGTACTACAGTTCATGTCCGCATTGGGATGGCAGGTGATACCCCTAGCTAAGTGTAGCCCAGAAGGGGTGGCACTACTCCTGGCGGGTGGATGGAGTGGGTTAACTGACAAGGGTGATTCCAACCTCTTCGTCCTGTCTCTTGTTAGTAGTCATAGCTGTAGTGTACGTGCGCACCAGGTACCTTTGCGTACCTGGTCCACAGTATGGGTGGCCGTCTAGTGTGTGGTGTATCGGGTGACATACGTCAAGTCCATTTAGGGGACAGGCTGCGTTCCTACTCTATATTCAGCAAACCAGTTCTCAAACCGCTGTTTCCTTCCTCCTTTGCGGGGTGACACCAGGAAGGACTAATACAGTTAATTCAAGAAGGAACAGATGGCGCTTAGACTAAGAACATGTTATATTCTGTCCAGAATAGAACATGGTGACCCATACTCTCCTGCTGTAAATCAGTGCACAGATTAACCTACAGAAGGTGAAAGCAAAAGACAGGTGAAGGGGCCTGTTGGCTTGAAGAGCCTGCCTAAAGGGCATGCTTGAAGAGCAAGAGCAACAAATTAGGTAGCCATCAGAACAACTGTACCCTTACTAAAGCTGTGTTGTCCTAAAGGTTCTTAAGAGGGAGAATTGGGGGTGGGGGAACGACTCTTCGGGGCTGAAGTGCATGCTGTAGAAGTCCGGCATTGGTCACTGGTGATAGCTGGACGTTTCCTCACGAGGCGTAGGAGAGCAGACAGAGCAGAGCGCCTTAGCACGACTGCTGTTAGGGCGAGCTGCTTGCATCAACTGCTGTTCTGCGGCGGTGCAGGGCCCTTTATTCTTCTTGGCTAGGGGGTGTCTCGTGTTCCTTTGGCCTTCGGACAACTTTGGCGGGGTGACTCCTCCCTTCGTAGGCGGAGCTGCACTAGCTGCCATCTCTCGGTGGTGACTGGAAGCAGGGTTTTCCTCGTGTGCCGGTGGTATCAGCTCAAGCTTAGGGGCAATTTCACTGATGTTCTCGGCTGGTCTCTCTTCTGACTGGGATGTCTTAGGCGGGGGCGATTTATATTACTCTCTTTCTTGAGGTACATTGCGCTCTCCAGGCGTCCGCCTTATCAATGGAGGCGAAATGCTGGNGATTTATATTACTCTCTTTCTTGAGGTACATTGCGCTCTCCAGGCGTCCGCCTTATCAATGGAGGCGAAATGCTGGCCTGAGTGGTTGCCATTCAGGGTTCGTATTTCTTCTGGGGCGCGTGGTGCACTCATGATAATAGGGAGTTGCAGCAAAAAAGAAATAGTGTAATTACGCATCAACTAAGTTGGCTTGTTTTGTTAAAGGGGTTTTTTTTAGCTGCACTCACGAATGTATTTTGGTATGTAGAGGACAAAATTGATATTTTGTTGTATGGAGTATTCATTTAGGGAGTTCTTACTGTTTATAAAATCCAATGTAATCAAGCAGTTATGGTGGGCAAAATTAGTATTAATAAATCATTAAATTCTATTTTTAAAGATTTTTTTCCGTATAAATGGAATTGGTTAAATTAATACACTCGAACCTGAAACTCTTCAGTCAAATGCAAGCCACGAATGGAAATAAATTATGAATTTCTTTACTATTTAAATTATTACATATTAATATCTTAACCTTTTGGATGAAAACTGCATTGACAGCTACATTTGATATGAAACTTGCCAGGAACCTGCTAGGACACCTGACGTATTACAATTACTTGAGTCCTGCTCATTGTACCAATTTTAGTGCCTTCTTTTTATCTTTGACATAGCTGTTCCTCTGAATCAGGTTTTCAAGTATTTTTCCTTTTGAAAAGTTCTTTAAATTACATACTAAAACAAAATAAATTGTTAAAATTATTTGTTTGCTCTCAGTTTTGTTTATTATCAAAAATAGTTGACAAAATGGTTTTTTTTTNAATAAATTGTTAAAATTATTTGTTTGCTCTCAGTTTTGTTTATTATCAAAAATAGTTGACAAAATGGTTTTTTTTTCTTCTAGTGCACATACAAAATTATGACTGAGTTTTGCCCATAGAGCAATAAACCATTGACATAGTGANTTTTTTTTTCTTCTAGTGCACATACAAAATTATGACTGAGTTTTGCCCATAGAGCAATAAACCATTGACATAGTGACCTACGTTAAACTCTGTTTGTAAGAAGGCATTTCAACTCTATGATATCAATGTAGTGATTTAACTAGGTGTGGGTCAATTCCGGTTCTCTGTTATTGACGCTGAGAACTGGCACAAGAGAACCAGTGTCAGAATGTTGGTTCTACAACATCCAACACAGTAAAAACACTAGATGTACAGGTTGTTTCAAAGTGATGGGTGCTACTTACAGGATGTGTAGTATGTTATATATATTTAGTAAAAAAACATTAACAAAAATACGGCAGATTCAGTTTCCCCTCCACAAAGTTAGGGGGGCATTCCTATGGTGGACGGAGTGTGCATGCCGGACCAATTCCATGACGCACCAAATCACCTAACCTAAACCCGATCAAAGCACTCCTGTTGCTACTTTTGATATCGTACTGCAATGCATTTTGGACTCACTCAAACACATCTGCACCAACCACAACGTATTTGTAAGGGTGCAATCATCCATTAAAATATGTCTGCAGGGCTGTGTTGATGCTCATGGTGCACACTTTGAGGACATTTTGTAGCTTATCACGCACTGGGCAGTGTACCTGGCATGCACCCTCCATCCACCGTAGGAATGACCCCGAGCTTTGTGTGATGAGGGCACAGAGGGGAAGCTGAATCGACCATATGTTTGATGTTTTTTTACTTTTTTGCTGTTCATGGTAAACTGAGTACTTCTGAAAACCCTGCTTAAGATATACTTGCATTTCCATTGCGTATTCTTCCACCATATGTAAATCTAACATTGCCAAGGGTGTGGCCACTTTATTTATGCATTGGTTAAGTGAAACTGCATAATTATTAGTATAGTAAATAAATATTTATTTTTATCATATCACACACTAGACACTCTTGATGAGCAAAATGCTCACTGAATATAGGGTTTGTCAGAAAGTGTATCAATATTTACACTGCACAATATAACATTATCTAGCACAGGGGTACTCGTACTGCGGCCCGCAGTCCCATTATTTGTGGCCCGCGCTCGCCGGCTTCAGTAGATACAAGTTACCAAATTCTTATTTTTAGGGTGTTTGCTACAAAAATAAAAAAAAGCAGTACATAATACGAATTTATTAAAAGTTAAGGTCACTGATGAAACTAGACAATATTTTTCATTATTATTTGCCAATTCTTACACTTAAATGCATTAAAAAAATAGAAAGCGAAAGTACTAATTTAAAATGTTTCCACAACACTTTTAATTCAACGTTAAAATATGGAACAACTTTCCCCTTTTTTGTTACGTACTTTACTGGGCACATGCCTATTATTTTGTCTATTAAAATATGTGCAAATAGGGACAGTGACATTTTTGAAATGTTAATTTCAAAAGTGCTCACTCTATGGTGAACAATCTTTCCTATCCTGTAAGTAGCGATCATTATTTTTTAAACAACCTGTATTCTTATGAGTACGTGAAACGGGAAATTAATAACCTACCACGTTGTTTCTATTAATTATTTATAAGTAATATTTTCATGTTTAAACAATGGTTAATATCTCTGGATTCTACGAGTAGCACAAAATTGTTATTGATTTCTAACCATCTATTTCTTGTACATAAACAAAATTAGTGTCTATAGATGTTGTATACAGCTGTTATGTGCAACATGCATAAAATGGACAACACTATGCCAGACAATGGAAAATGAAGCGCTCGCAGCAGGGAACTGGAGTAACTATTTAATAGCAAGTTGTTCAGTGCAACTTGGTGCCATATCTCTGGCGTGCATGAACATAAACAATTATCTTGGAAGTTAAGTGATGTATGCACACATTAGGAATTTGACACTTTGTCAGATCTTACAGTTGACTAGCAAAAATATTATTTAAAAAATAATACCATGCATTAAATTATCAAGTAGAAAACTGTGTGTCACTAATTTACTCGTGTGTTGTATTACTGGATAAAACATCTTCTAAACAAAATTAAAATGGGTATTTAAAAAAAATTATTACAGTATTAGTTTTACTGTAAATAATACATTAAAAACATTTCTTTGCAACTTGTGTAAGTAAAGAATATAACACCACAAAGTACCGTATTTAATTGATTGTAATCCAACACCAAATGCAAGCTGACCTAAAACTTTCAAACTCTCTGAAAATAAAAAGACACTGAATGCAAGCCAAATTATGAGTGTTCCTCACACACTTAATCAGCTGAGAGCGCGTGGAGAGGTTATCAACTAGCAGTGTGTTTATGACTGGCGAAACGGAGAAGGGGAAGCTTCAGTGGCAGGATTAGTGAAGCATATACCACTCCACTTCCAAACCATCATTTGGTACCCAACTAGCTCCCTCACAGGCAACTGTGTAAGGGGAGGAAACTAGCTCTGCCGAATATCATTGAGGACAGCCGAAGCTTACGCAATTCCAGGCCACATCTTGTGTTTACAACGTTGGGAATGGCATGCTCGCGTGGCAAATGTGTAGTTGAAGTAATTAATTATTTTTCACTTAAAAAATGAGATTTTGGGACAGAGTTGAATTAATAAGGCTATTAAAATTTATTTCGTCACTGCCTTCAATACGCTGCACTCGGGCTCAGTGCTTACGCCTTATTAGATGACAAAAGGTGTTGAATGGACCCCTACAGGATCTCAGTTTATTCAAAAGACGTGTGTCTATTAAAATAAATTAATATAAATCCTGTGATCTCCCCACAAGAAGTTACTGAAAATGGACTTTACGCTCAATGTTTGAACAATTTTTGGCAACAAGGGGAGGTCAAGTACACACTTCTGGGCATATAATTTTATTTGCAAAGATGCTGTCAATTGAGTTAAGTTAATATTTTGTTTTAAAATCATGTCGGTTTTTATGCCAGATACGATTAAACACCAACTTTACACAAAAAAAAATACCTTTAATCACAGAAGAAAACATCTTCACAAAAAATTATATCTCGCTAAAATGTATTGCGTAACATTGTCAGGCAAAACCATTTAGAGGTCAGACCCGGCGGAGCACTTGGCCTTTCTGTCGTGTGGCGTATTTGACAGGATAACTGTACATAACTGACAGGATGTACTGTACCTCCACCAGGCATTTAAGGAGAGCAAGCAAGCGCGTGCACAGCAGAGAGAGAGAGAGAGAGGACGTAGTTTTTTTTTTTTGCTATAAACCAACTTCCCCCCTGGATGGCATGTAAGGGGAGGAAGAAAGTTGCTTGGCAGTAGGGGAGAGGATTTAAGGATGCTATGCTGGTTGCAGGTAACCGCTTCTCCTCTCGTGAGGCGTGTAAGGGGAGGGTGGATGCCAGACTCGCCATATCTCCATCACCATCATCTGAACTGAAGACCGGTGACACGTTTGATGTATTTCACATCCAATTTGTTAGACATAACCATCTTAAAAACGATCGTTGCGGGAAATTTGAAGTGACGGGACTGAAAGATATTTTTATTGATACAATATCCAATAAACAATAAAAGTAGGTAATGTTATCATTATTTATACAGGAATTTTGCCGGAACCACTGAAAATTAACTTTGGATACAGTTTATTGGTACAAGCATTTCGATACATTTAGAGTCCACTGTAGTTAGGAAACTTGTGCAAAATCTTTCAAGTTTCTTTCTTAGGCATGAATAAAAATAATTTTAATTTGTTTTGCATTTTAGCATTGTATTTCTCTTTCAAACCGTAGCCACTTAATGTAATTGGAAAACCTGAAGCTGCTACAAAATGTTATGCAACATTTACACTTATAGAAAAATAAGAGTAAAGAAACCCAGAATTGATTTATTTAGGACTGGCAACAAACCAAGAACAGGAAAAATAATGAAACTAACCCATCCCTAGAATGAACGAATTAAGATATTACTTCTTCATATGTTCAAAACATTCATTTTCTGCTGTTCGGTTTGTTGCGTACTTTGTGCTTTAGCTGCGACGCTGTCAGTCTACAAACTTGTGGAAATTCGAAAACGATCCTACCGTTGTGACACACTGTAAAGTTCTCCTATGAACACACAAACTTTTTTGGTTCAAATCATTCAACCCAGTCATAGCTTTAAAGTTTTGCAGTGAAATGTTTGTAGGAAACAGTGCAGCCAATTATTCACTTTTTCAACACATAATTTAAACAGTTTCATCCAGTTCTGAAGATGTACTACATTTTGGCCTGCTGAAAGCTTTTCATTTTGAACTTTTCTTTTGACTTTCGCCAGTCCCACACGTGTTTTTCACCCACTACTGAAAGTTAAAAGCAGTAGTGGCAAACAGAGGAAGTAACTGTAAACCATAGACAATTACAGACGAGAGAAGACAATGAAATCATACTTCTTACATTCAGGGGGATGGTAATAGTACACTCGCATCTCTGTTGTCCATTTGAAAACATAGATCTCATTATGTTGACAAACAATGGAATATACTGAATATGAAAAATGTTGGTATAAAAGTTTTGTTTTCGAAACGAGTGTGATTGTTATTCAGCGAAATATTGGTATTGCGGCCACAGGAAGCAAGGCTACCATAAGTTATTTGGGGATTTCTTTAAACTAATGCTTCTGATACTGTAAAATCCTGGGATAATAATACAGTATTGTATTTTCTGTCCTAGCCATCTTACATTTTGTACTAAAATTTTCTTTTAAAATTGGGGTTGTGACTTTCATGTAAATAATTTGTTAGGTACCATACTTATAAAAAAAAATTTAGAAGTATGTGTTTAAAATGAACATTTTCCTGGTTGGCACTCAGCATTCATGTATAAATTGTGCTAATTGTTCTTAAAAAAAAAAATTTTATGCAAATGCCTAATAATGTGGAGTGTACTTTCTAGCTATAAGGAGGCCATACTGATGAAGTATGTAGTCAAGACTATTTGCCTACCACCATGGCAAGCCCGGTTTGATTCCTGGTGGCATCACATGGATTTTCGCATGTGGGAAATGTGGTGGATGTTGTCATTGGCAGGTATGTTTTTGCTGGATATTTTCATTTCCACTGCCCTTGCGTTCCCCTAATGCTCCATTTCCACCTCACCATCATTGGCTCTCAATATCAACATCTTAAGCACTCACCACGTCTCAACTCTTGCCAACCCTGGCAACAAGTGTAACATCCATAGTGCTCTGCTCTCCTTAAATTTAAATTGGCTTTTGCTCGACTGTTCTTTCCTTCAACTCTGTTTGGGCATGTTGGTAACTGTCTATCATCATGGTCTGGTGCAGTATTGCTTCCTCTTGCACGCCTGGTTATTGGGTAAGTGGTTGCCCAGCAGCTAATGCTGCATCCTCACATTTTCGGCTCTCTGCAGGTTGGTGGAAGGTGAAAAGTCTCCATATAGGTTCTTTTTTAGCAGCCAAATTGGTAGGGAAAAATTTCAGGAAATGGTCATCCTTGATTACCTTGGGCTGGAACTTGTCTCTCCCTGAATCACTTTAGCGTGTCCTCTCCAGATTTTTGAATGGTTGTGCTGACGGGTAGACCCCTCCCAACAAGTAGATTAGTGGAAGGGGGTTTGGCAGAGAACACGTTCATTCATGTTCTGAGACAGCTGGAATGTCTAAACAAGAACCATGACTATTGGCCAATAAATTTTGTATTCAGGATTTTAAATTTGTGGTGTGACAGTTGTGTGATAAAATACAGTAATAATCTGAAGTCAAAGACAAGGTATGAATTGCAAGTCGAATGAGTTTGTGTATTATCTTTTTACCATATTTTGCCATATGAACTGACAAGTGCAGTAAGTGTCAAGCGAGCACGATCTTCGCTCTTCCATCTCCCATCGTGCCTAGCACAGGGTCAGGTGTAAACCAGTGCTGTTGGGTTATATATACTGCTTAATTATTTAACTCTGCTTGGGCCAGACTGAAAGTATTAGTGGCCAGTGCATTGCACAACTTTGTGATTAAAGTAGAACTCTCAACTATTTTAATGAGTGTGATAAGAGTTGAGCTGCTTCATTGCTGTACTGTAAGATGGAAGGTTATTGGCGAGCTGTCAGAAATGGGTTGCAAACAAAACGCGCGAGTATAACACAGATGTATACAGTTCACAGAAATTGTATCTGTATAGGTTATTAGCTGGGACAATGGAAAGGATGGAACCAAAGATTGCTAGTGTGTTTTTTTGGCACTTACGAAAAGTGCTCTGTGAATTTTGTAAACCACTAATCAGCCATTCCGGTGGGTGGGGCGGGGCAGGGCTGTGATTGCACATATTTTGTCATGAATTTGTATTGACTGGATTATTTTTAACACCAGTACTGGCAGTGAATGTATAGATCTTATTGAAAGTGAAATATTTCAGTTAGTGGCAGCTTAATTCAGTTGTTTTAAAAGTACGAGTTGCCATAATATATGCATATTTTTTGTGTTCTTAGTGTTTCACTATTTCATTTGAGTCACACATCGCTACAACTCCCAAAGAGAGTGGGGATTTAACTCAAGTGACTGAAAGAAAGAACTTAGCAGGTCTTTCAAAAGTGCTCATGAAATATCGCCAGTTGTTGATCAAATATCTACTGTAACAGTTTACGTGTGTGTAGGTGTTATTCTAATGCAGGTCTACTTGCTCAATTTGTTTTATGAGTCATGTTAACAGAATAGAGATGTCATCTTCGGGGTNGTCATGTTAACAGAATAGAGATGTCATCTTCGGGGTGCCTGTGTTGTTAGCATAACAGAGAACCTAGTGGAACTATATAATATCCATTTTGATATGTACCAATTTACCGTATTGAAAATTGATGGCAATATAGAATATATTCATTATACAGTACTGATAATGCAAACTTGTATTGACATTGCAGGTGTTTTCAATGTGGCATCACAAATATCAGCATGAATCTAATACAGAAGAGACGGTAATTACCTATATTGAAACCAACAAAATATTGATATCACAAATATTTTTATAGTATGTATAGCAAATACTGGAATATTGCAGTGTTGGGAATATAACAATGTGCAAAGTATTGCTTTCAATTTTTACATCATTTTTTAAGTATGACATTTTAAAATGATTGTATTTTGATGATTGTCTCCATATTGCACAGCCCTAAAGAGGCTTGTAGAAAGGAGGCTTGCTCTCTTTCGGAGCGATCTCAGTAGCACATTAGAACAAGAGAATTATAACTAGATACGGCTTGAGTAAATTGTCCTGTATGTGTGTAATAATTGTTAGTGTATGAAGCAGTTGATAGTTCCACTTTGTACGTAATGAAAAATGTGTATTGTAGGAGCTTATTGTGCAGAAATGCATGATGTTTGTGTTGTCAGTATTTCTGTGCAATATGTTTTATGGTTTTAAAATGTTATTTTTCTGATAGGGTGCATATATTTCACTTTTTAATGTTTTATAACTTTGCATTAATTGTGAACTGAATTACCAGTTCCTTGTGAATTCATTAAGAACTGTAAGAAATAGTCCCTTTGATATAAACTGAATTATATTGTGCACAATGTGTTCAGATAGATCTGCATGTGTTAATAAGATGAAAATAAATGAAATCTTTTATTAATGCTGATTAATACTGCATTATTTTATGTTTGGCCATCTCATAGTTCTTTTTTCCCAAACTGGAAAATAACACTAATAACATGAGGGTTGTTAGACAAGAACGAAAAAATTTCCATCGGCATGTTGAAGTCAAACTTAGTTGCAGGAGAGCGCTTGTGTGTTGGGGTTGTAGAGTCTGCAGACTGTTCCCAGACATCCAAGTCCTATTTTAACACTTGTGAGGTTATTGTGGCAAGAGCTAAGCACCCCTCTGCAATGAATGTTGCATCTCCATGTTGAAAAGAGTCTCCATTAAGCTATGTTCGCACTAGGAAAAGGTGTCCTAGTCCAAGAAAATGTTTACACACAACTTTTAAACTTAATTTTTGTAATGTTTTTTTTTAGATTTTCAAGCATCTTAGAATGGTAGATATGAAAACCACAAACACATGATTTTAAAAAATGCCTGAGGTACCGAGAAGCATCCAGTCCAGAAGTTGGAATTGTTGTAGCGGGGCGCGTCAGTCGCTTGGACCACGAACGACACTGAAGCACCAACTGTGGTATGTGCTCGTGTGGCCTCCTCCCTTTGACGTGAGTATATCTTAGTGGCGCTCGGTTCCTACTTGACAGCACTCTTTTTCTGGGCAAATGTGATCTTAGCTGCTATTTTCCTCCCAGCACGGTGACCAGGCATGGGGGATAGTGGTAGATAATGAAAGTAACAGTGCAGATGATACTATTTGAAGTACAGCAGGGTTTTAGAAAATCCAGTTAAAAAAAAAAAAAAACCCCCCCGAACAATTAGGGTTTTATTAAAAAAAATCCAGGTTTTTTCATATTTATTATAAATTAATTATAATTTATTAATAAAGTAATTATAATTTATTAATAAAGTANAATCCAGGTTTTTTCATATTTATTATAAATTAATTATAATTTATTAATAAAGTAATTATAATTTATTAATAAAGTAATTATAATTTATTAATAAAGTACAGATAAAACTTCAATTTGACAAAAAATAAGATACTTTCATGTCAACAGATGTATAAAACATTTGTGATACATGGCATATTTAAGAAATAAGTAAACACATGCCATACAAGGGGTGATTTTTCAAAGATGTGATTTTAAAAATGTGAAGAAACCGCGAGTAGACTCTTGACCTATGGAAGATATGGTCAATGCATGTCTGATGTAGTGCCTTGATGTCTGGCAGATTTTATTACCTCTGGTGGTCTCCGCCCCAATCGTTCTGCGATGAATCATTTGGTTATCTTGGAGGCNAATCCAGGTTTTTTCATATTTATTATAAATTAATTATAATTTATTAATAAAGTAATTATAATTTATTAATAAAGTACAGATAAAACTTCAATTTGACAAAAAATAAGATACTTTCATGTCAACAGATGTATAAAACGTTTGTGATACATGGCATATTTAAGAAATAAGTAAACACATGCCATACAAGGGGTGATTTTTCAAAGATGTGATTTTAAAAATGTGAAGAAACCGCGAGTAGACTCTTGACCTATGGAAGATATGGTCAATGCATGTCTGATGTAGTGCCTTGATATCTGGCAGATTTTATTACCTCTGGTGGTCTCCGCCCCAATCGTTCTGCGATGAATCATTTGGTTATCTTGGAGGCNATCTGGCAGATTTTATTACCTCTGGTGGTCTCCGCCCCAATCGTTCTGCGATGAATCATTTGGTTATCTTGGAGGCTGCCATACAGACTGCCTTTTTACGAGGGTACAAGCACCTCCTTTCTGTTTTCTTTGATCTTGAGAAGGTGTACAACACAACATGGCAACATGGTCTCTTGTGACAACTGTCCACTAAGGTTTTCGTGGACATATTTGTATTTTCTACAGAAATGTATGTCTTGCCAGACCTTCCGAGTTCGCAATGGTGCTACCTACTCTCACGAGTTCGTCCAAGGAAGCATTTTGAGTGTCACTGTGGGCATCGTTATCAATGGCATAGTGTCAGTCGTTCAGCCATCTGTGGAATGTGTGCTGTTTGTGGATGACCTTACCATTTTCTGGTGTGCTGCATCTCTATGCATTTTAGAACATCATATCCAGCTCACATTTCACCCTCTTGACTGGGCAGACAGTGGTTTTCACTTTTCCACAGCCAAGACACAGATGNTCATATCCAGCTCACATTTCACCCTCTTGACTGGGCAGACAGTGGTTTTCACTTTTCCACAGCCAAGACACAGATGGTCCACTTCTGTAGAAAATGTTAAAATGTTGCATCTTTCCTTCTCCTGAAGATTTTTTTGTATGGCTTCTGTTTTTCCAGTTTGCAACACTGTCAAATCTTTAGGCCTCTTGTTGACTGTAAACTCTCTTGGAGGAGTCATATTTAGTCCCTGAAATTTCGCTGTGTAAGGAACNCTTTAGGCCTCTTGTTGACTGTAAACTCTCTTGGAGGAGTCATATTTAGTCCCTGAAATTTCGCTGTGTAAGGAACCTGAATGTTTTGAAAACATTGAGCAGTCATAACTGGATTGCTGACACAGTCACCCTTCTGCTTTATGGTGCCCTGGTCTGTAGCAAATTACACTGTGTCGTTTATTCTTCTGCTAGGTCGTCTGTGCTAAAACCGTTGGTGAGCGAGGCTTCCCGCACGAGGCAGATTGTCCATCTTGTGCTGCAGCTGGTGAACCTCTACAGTACAGGCATTACCACCTGCTTCTTTACTATGGGGTGCTGGTGTGTTCGGACTCTTCGCACCTTCACCACACTGCTTTTCCATTCGCCCCATTACCGGTTGTGTTCCACTAGGCCAGCCCTGGAGTGATATGACTTACCCCTGTATGTGTGTTCTTTGCCTTGCCATGAACAGCCATGGCTGACAACACAGGTTATGGTTTGCTTCAACCTGGCTGGTTTTCCTAAGTTGACCACTCCTCCCATTGCTTAAAAAACCTTCCTTGATATTATCTTTTGGGTGTTCCGTGGTTTTGTTTATACACAGATGGTTCCAAATCTCGNGCTTAAAAAACCTTCCTTGATATTATCTTTTGGGTGTTCCGTGGTTTTGTTTATACACAGATGGTTCCAAATCTCGCATCTCGACTGGTTGCACCCATGTCACTGGTGCTTCTCTGTATCTTTTTTGGACTTCATCCATCCTGCAAGTATTTNCATCTCGACTGGTTGCACCCATGTCACTGGTGCTTCTCTGTATCTTTTTTGGACTTCATCCATCCTGCAAGTATTTTAACTGAAGAGCTATCTGCTATTTACAAGACTGTTTTTTTATCAGTAGGGGGTGTTTCACCATAAATGCCTTGTGTGCTCAGATTCAATGAGTGCTCTGACAGCCATCAGATCCAGGAAAAACTGGTGGGGTCTGTGTGGATTGGTGTTAACGGCATCTTCCTGTGGGTTGCAGGGCATATGGGCATCCCTGGCAATGAAACAGCAGATATAGNAGTGCTCTGACAGCCATCAGATCCAGGAAAAACTGGTGGGGTCTGTGTGGATTGGTGTTAACGGCATCTTCCTGTGGGTTGCAGGGCATATGGGCATCCCTGGCAATGAAACAGCAGATATAGTGGCCAAGAACACATGTAGCTTTCCACCCACGACCCTCCTGTCCTTAGGTGCGATGTGCTGCGTGCAGTTGGTGACCTTGTCTGGCANTCCTGTCCTTAGGTGCGATGTGCTGCGTGCAGTTGGTGAGTTTGGTAGTGGGAGTGGCCTTCTCTCCGACTTTCCTCTTTGCATTTGTCCTGCTGTTTCGTGCACCTGCAGGGAAGATTATGTGCTTTCTTGACTTCACATCGGGTACGCGTGTTTGACATACAGTTATCTACTTTGTGATGAAACCTCTTCCGAGTGTGGTACCTGTGGCATTCTGGTGGTGTGTCACAGATATGACCAGGCCTGCGAGACTTCTCTCACTCACTTGTATTCATTAATGTATTTGCAGTAATTAACTGCTCGCCTTCTTTTTCACTACATGTAAAGAATCACTGCTGGATGTTGATGTGCTGCTGTATTCCAATCGTCTTGAATTGTAATCTGGATCTCATTTTGTATCAACACTGAAAATATCATCTTGAGATTGACTAACTGGAGAACTTCACAAATTTAGGGTATTTTACTTAAAACAAAGGGTTTGACTGGGTTTATGCTTTCGTCACCAATGGTAACCTTTTTTTTGTGTTGACGTTGAAGCCAACAATAACTATCTCTCGAGCTGTCTCTGCTCCTGAATAATCAGAGTTGTGACTACACAAGAACTGGTGTTCGAGGGTTATCAGAAACCAACAGANGGAACTATATCTTCTCTTATTTTATTGAGAATTCATTGTACCTAAAGCTTGAATAACAAAGGATCCCATAAAATAAAGAACGGGTATAGTGTCTCTTAATTGCCTCTACCTTCTAGATAATGTAAAAGAAAGTATTTTTCTACTAAAGGCTATTATTGCCATTAAGACAGGCAACAATTTTTTTTCTTCCAAATTTCCTTTCATTTCATTGAGAAATCTTTACACATAACATAACATTCCTTTACAGTGATCAAAATAGTTGCTTCCTGCTGGTTTTGCTGCACAAATCTCTTGTTCTGTCGTCAGTATTTACATTAAGGAGTGTTGAAGGTATTGGTGTTTCTTTTTCCCAAGTAGCACCTTTGAATGACTGCGAATCATCCTGATCCTCCACATTCTTTCTTACAAGTTTCATTACTATCTCTGTACTGCTCTCCATCACTGTAAACATCACGACAGTGTAACTATTCTATCTCAAGCATCCTTGAAAATAAACTTCAATCTTGTGCAAGATTATGAATAATTCAAAATATGATACTTAGAGATACTCTTTATTAATAATCTTGGTGTACCAAACAATTGAATTTTCTTAAGGTCATCAAAGTATGTTATAAATTACAAAAAATAAGAACACAAAATAATTCTTAGTTTTTAATTAGAGGATGTCATGAGCATTGTTACAACTCATAATGTAACAATGATAGCATGTGAGCAAGGCACAGAAATAGCAATTTATTTTATACAGAAAAGTGACAAGTAACTAAGAATAAGGGTAACGTTTTTAAAGAATAGTGTTGAATGTGATGGTGCTGCTTAAAAGAGATTTTTTTTAAATTGGCAGAATTGTAGTTATCTTAACAGGAACAGTGTCATAACTCAAAATGTACCACTTTTCTCAGAGGAACGTGTCACAGGAACTAACATAATGTTGCATGTGTTGGTTTTCTTGATAAAATGTCAGTGTTGTCTCTTCTGCATTTCAAACAAACACAACTTCTAAGAAGTGACAGTATTCCTCAATATTTCATCCTCTCATGCGTTCATGAAAAAGTGACACATCATGCCATTTCTACTCAGCCTTTTGAGTTACACTTTTTTCTAATACAGGACACCTCTTTACACATCTATTACCTGTCATTAAAAAAATCAAAACTTAATTTCCTTAGTTTTGTCACTTTTCTTTTGCAGCGACGGTATTCATTTAAAATGAAATAGTGTTATCAACAGAATACGAATAAAATACAATTTAACCAAAAACACTGCACTTTTATGTTAACAAAAGTATAACATACTTGTGATACGTAGCATATTTAGAAAACAGTGAAACGTGTCATTCAAAGGTTTGATTCAAAGTGTGAAGAAACTGCGAACAGACTCCGTACCTCCAAAGAGAGTGGTGGTGCAGTTTTCCTGTAATACAGGAGTCTGCCCAAGAAGTAAAGTCAAATTTTACAACTAATTAAATATACACGTTATCAAAGCAAAAATAAGTTCTTTGTGTAATCAGAATTATTAATTGAAGTGTTTGATGACATGTTTACAGGCATATTTTGCTAAAGCTGAATTTTTCAAAATGCTGATTAAAATGATTAACAATGAGATCATACTTTCTTATTTGTTACTTAGAACACGTGTATTATATTCACTGTGTATAATCACAGCTGTTTTTTTTTTTAAGAATTATGATAATGGTGTGATGTGGATGTAAATCCACATCACACCAGTTTAAAAAATATTACAGTATGTTTACATTACCACAGAGCACACTTATTGAAAAAATATGTTTGTTTTTTAATGTATTGCAATTCATTTGCCATAACTCTTTCCTACACTGTCTAACTGTTATGAGTAGAGTTTAATATTGTAACAGTGTACGCTGAATGTTCTATAAGATTAAAAAATATTAAACCTGCAGATACCATTGCAACATATTATATTACAATATAATATGCCTTAGACATATATTTCTATATTACCATAAATATGCTTAAAAGTATATAAAACATTCATATATATAAAATTTTATGTGTTAAATAAATGTATACACGATTATAATTATGTATATTCNAAATAAATGTATACACGATTATAATTATGTATATTCTTACTACATATTACTATTATATATAGTCTACCATATCTGCAGGTTTAATATTTTTCCCAGGGCCTTTGCTGGTGCAAACAGAGTACGAGGGTTTTCTCAGGGTGCTTCCACATTTGCTGTTTTAAAAATGTGTATATAATACTTTCACGATTAATTAAATTGTTAAAATCTCCCTGCGCACGACCGCTCAGGGAGAATGAATAATTACCCCTGAACATATAAATAATAAAGCCTTAAATAAAGCATGAGTTAATAAATGAAAGTAAGCTAAATAAATATAACCAAAAGNCTTACTACATATTACTATTATATATAGTCTACCATATCTGCAGGTTTAATATTTTTCCCAGGGCCTTTGCTGGTGCGAACAGAGTACGAGGGTTTTCTCAGGGTGCTTCCACATTTGCTGTTTTAAAAATGTGTATATAATACTTTCACGATTAATTAAATTGTTAAAATCTCCCTGCGCACGACCGCTCAGGGAGAATGAATAATTACCCCTAAACATATAAATAATAAAGCCTTAAATAAAGCATGAGTTAATAAATGAAAGTAAGCTAAATAAATATAACCAAAAGANAACATATAAATAATAAAGCCTTAAATAAAGCATGAGTTAATAAATGAAAGTAAGCTAAATAAATATAACCAAAAGAAAGAATAGATCTTATTAAACCTAATTGACTTAAAGTAGATAAAGCTATAATCCTTTTAAAATCAAATTCAAAATTAGCACAAAAACCAGATATAAATATTGTAATTAAAGAAATAAATAATAACATAGACAACATACTTTTAACATATAATGGATTAAATCGAATTAATAAATATACACCCGCAGTAACTAAAGTAGATGAATGTAATAAAGAAGATAAAGGCGTAGGAGCCGCTATTGCTGCGGGTAACCATGAAGAAAATGGAATTTGAGCTCTCCTTGTTATTGCTGCAATAACAATTAATAAACTAATTAATTTAACATCAGAATTAAAAGATAAAAAAATATATAAAATAATTTCATCTACCGTATCTAAATATTCACGCAATAGCTATTAATAATATACTATCACCAACACAATTAGATAAAGCAGTAATTATTCCAGCATTAAAAGATTTAATGTTTTGATAATAAATAACCAAACAATAAGAAACTAAACCTAAGCCATCCCAACCTAATAAAATTCTAATTAAATTAGGACTAACAATTATAAATATTATAGAAAAAATAAATATTAAAACTAAAATAATAAACTGATCAATAAATATATTATATAATCTTTTCTATAATAAATAAATAAAACAAAACCTACAAAAAATTAAAGATATTCAACAAAATAAATTAAATAATTAAATATAAACAAAATACCCAGAAAAAAAAATTAAACTAATAATAAATAAATAAAATATTACACAATAAATAATGCCAAAGAATAACCTAGAGTAAATCTACATTTTTAGATCCACAAACTGATAGGTAATTTAATTAAAAATAAGTTAAATAAATATAATATTAGACATAAAATTAATTATATTTAAAGGAAATAAACGAAGAAATAACAATAAATATTCACGTAAATAACCAACTCTAAATGAAAAAGAACCAGAATAAATCATACTATGGCGACTATAAGAACATATCTATAAAGTATATGCAGTACTAAAAAAAGATATAATTAAAAATAAAAACGTATTTAATGAATCCCAAGAAACCAATCTATTAAATAATATCATTTCTCCTACTAAATTTAATGAGGGGGGAGCAGCTATATTATATGATCTTAAAAGAAATCATCATAATCTTATTGTAGGTATAAAATTAATTAAACCTTTAATAATAAATAATCTAAAACTACCTAATCGTTCATAAAAAATATTTGCTAAACAAAATAAACCAGAACATAATCCGTGAGCAATTATCATAATAATAGAACCAAAAATACCCCAACAATTTATAGTTATAATATCACCTAAAACCAAACCTATATGAATAGGTTTGGTTTTAGGTGATATTAGATTTGCACGTTTATTTAAAAGTTTCAAAGATAAACTGCAGAAATAATGGTTAGGCTTTTGCTTTTAACATACATAGTTCAAAATACTTGAAATATATAAAAAGGAAGCACGATAAAAATGTCACTTCAAATTAAATTACATGTTTATAAGTGGTTTCTTTTTTCCAATAAATATATAAACTCCGGCATTCAAGGCTGCGTCTCGGGCGCTATATTTGTACATTGCGGCGCACTGTGACTACGCTGTAGGCCTGTANAGCACGATAAAAATGTCACTTCAAATTAAATTACATGTTTATAAGTAGTTTCTTTTTTCCAATAAATATATAAACTCCGGCATTCAAAGCTGCGTCTCGGGCGCTATATTTGTACATTGCGGCGCACTGTAGCTACGCTTGGCAACACTGCTTGTTTGCAAGGACACAGCTGCCACACGACCTTTGCCGTGGCGCAGGCAGTGTTGTACAGGATTTACAACCACGATGAGCGCAATCTATACGCGCAGGAGACTTATAAGCGATAAAATACGGTACTTTTAGAGTCTGTGTTGGATCATTAGGGAACATAGACACATTCGACTGTACTGTTTCTACACAGCCAGCTTGTCTACGGAATGGAAAAAAGGCTTGCAATAGAAAGAAATACTTCAATAATTTAATTAGCATTTAATTTCAATTGAAAAACAAAATGTGATAAAAATAGACAATTGGAATATTTTTACAAGTTTGACTAGGCACTAAATTGTTGAAAGTGGAGAGATTCAATAAAAAAGGGAACACAATTATTTAGAGGGGCACGAAAGTTTCACAAGAACACTAATAAAATGATCTTGACTGTAGTGACCAACACAAGGTTGTTCCAGTGAGACACCTGGACAGCAGGAATGGGACTCGCTTATAGACACCATGAAAACAAGTTAAGCACAAAGGAAGTTTCTGGTATCTACAACTAAAATTACATATAGCAAGCAAAAAAATAAAATAAGACTATTGCCTGGGAATTTTGTGTGCTGCTACACACCGTAACATAAGATTTCGCATACATGCAGTCACTCCTGACCTACAATTTTCAGTGAAGAAACAAAATGTATTTGTAATGTGGGTATTGTACAGAAGAAACATTTACTGCAAAAATGTCCAAAGCTCTTCAAAATTAATACTAGATAGAAGCGGCCAAGAAAAGCAAATATTTTGCAGCAGTTTATTGTGGTTTTCTGTAATGTGATTGTTAACCATGTTTGCTGTTCAGAAATACAAAATGACAAAAACAAGTATATTTCTGATGAAACTGTAGCAGCTTTCCCAGTGTACTGTACGCACATGGAAAAGCACAAAATATGAGTTTAAACCACAGTAGTTTTTTCTTTAAACAGAAATTGGACACGTTATGTCAAATTAAGACAGGATTATCACTTCTGCCATTTTATCCCACATGGCTGTAACATCACATGTACATCAGATCAAAACTCAGTAGAAAATTATGTACAGTGTGTATTGAGTTGTATGTATAGAAAAAACCATGCTAATTCATGACAGTATGACCAATACATATGTTGTGGCTATAACAAAACAATAAAATTTGTGAATGTTAGGTAACCAAGAATATATTAACATATTAAAAATGAACAAGGCAAATGTATATTGGTATTTGCCAACACGAGCACACATAGTTTGACTGAGTTGTGATTACTCCTGCCTCATTTCCAAAAACAAAAAAAGGTTTAAGACATAGCTTATGGTGGAAAGTCCAACATCTGCATTCTCTGAAGTTCAGCACAAACACTGAATGATGTACAAATACATTAAAATGCAGTAAAACATTAAAAACATACACAATAAAATAATAATTAATTTACAGCAATTACTAAAAGGCACATGCTGCCACTTATAAGAACACATTTGCTAGTAAAATGAAAAGGCAAACTATAAAAACACAAACGCTTTTCTCTTTTTCTGATTTCCTACATCCTTTCCTGCTTTAGTTAACATACCTTCACACAAAATATTCTTGAAATTTTTTTTTTACCTTCATTAACAATCTAAATTCACAATTCATCTTCTTTAGGGGGAATCTTTCATTCAGTAACAATTTCCACAGCACTTATGTTAAATATATCTCTCATAAAACCAAATGTTTCTCAACCTGAACCTAGCAATGGAATACTGACTAACTAAAACATTATGTAAATAAAACACTTCCAATACCATTTCAGATTGTAAAACATTTCATAGAAGGAAATTATCACGCATGAATGGGCAGTTCTTGTAAATTGCTACACTCTGCATGCCTTGGGTCACATGCACAGTTATAACTGATCAGGGACAGAAGTACACCCCTCACTAGACAGTGATATAAACAGGGTTGGGCTGTCGCTACTAGTTGCCCATTTGCAGCTGAGCAAACCACCCTCCACAGTCTTCAGGCACGAAACATGTGCACTACGACCCACACATTACACAGTCGTCCTTGTTCTGCAGCGAGCAAAGCATAGCCTTCATGTTGAAGACTTCGTCCTCCGAGGTTCCGGAGCCATTGGTCTGGCGCTCCGGCGTCATCCCCACACCCACACTTCTTGTCACCAGCTTGCTCTTATCCACTGTGAATTGGATGGCGTTGGCTGCAGGTTTTGTCCTCAGGTAGTACATCCCTGTCTTCAGACCCTGGGCAAACACACTTAAGCTACACACACACATTTTTGGATGGCACTGGTGCACCATTCTCTAACTTTACCTTGCGTTTCCCCATGTATTAAACCAATTTATTTTGATCCTGCCAAAACTCATATTTATAAACATGTTCCCAGAATATTGACTAATGTAACAATTCACTTACCACATCTTAAATTTTTTTTCTTAGAAAATGTTAAATAATAAAATGACAATGTGGCCTTTTCACACTTTCAAGCTGTTGTTGGGAAAATATCACATATACAAAAAAGAAAGAAAAAAAAAAGCTTGAATGGTGTTTTACTTTCTTAAGAAACCATGAACCAGCAAAAGTGATTAAAGATTACACGTGAAGTAGTGTTTACCTTTGGATGCATTGCAATCAATATTTCAAAAGTCGTGAGTAAGATTTTGCCACCATTTCACTGATTACCAGCTACTGTAGCGAGTACAATCTTGCCACCATTTTTCAGATTACCAGCTGCTGTAGATTACAAGACTGCAGTGGCTTACTTTTTTTCCATTAACATTGTCAACATTCAACTAATGAAATGTGTGCATTTTAAGTGTTATGCATCTCTACTATGGTTCCTGTATCAATGATTTTTATGTTTTCAATAGCCACCACACACTAAATTTCACTTTCAGGTGACAGTGCACATGAAATTTAACTAACACTACTTTCCATTTGCGATTAATTTTTGACAATGGCATTAAACAGTCGGGAAAATCAGAGAAGAAAATTTTTTAGTGTCGTCTGCAACATTACAGTTTTTGTAATGGAATGGCAACACAGGAGGTCGCATATAACTTTCTGTATAACAACATAATACGACAATGTCTGTTTATTAATATAAAATAATGTTTCATTGAAATATCCTTTGGTTTTCCTGCAAGAGGACAAATAAAATTGAATTTTTNCCTGCAAGAGGACAAATGAAATTGAATTTTTGCCCAGGGAAAAGTATCCTACAGATTTTGTAATTGTTCGGTGACAAGGGAAGTCATATACACCTTTTTAAAGTGTAATTTTATTCGGGAGATGTTTGTCTATCAAATTAAATTAATATTGTGTGTAAAAATCATGTTGCTATTACACCAGGCACTACTGAACATGTACTTGCAATGATTGGTAAAGCCTTGTGCCGNTTGCCCAGGGAAAAGTATCCTACAGATTTTGTAATTGTTCGGTGACAAGGGAAGTCATATACACCTTTTTAAAGTGTCATTTTATTCGGGAGATGTTTGTCTATCAAATTAAATTAATATTGTGTGTAAAAATCATGTTGCTATTACACCAGGCACTACTGAACATGTACTTGCAATGATTGGTAAAGCCTTGTGCCGCTTGATGTTTTTATCTTTTGGGTAGAAAGGGAGGCTAAGTATAAAACTACATGGTAACATCTTTTTCAGAAGACATCTGCATATTAAACAAGCAAACTTCTTTGCAATAATAATCGGACTAAGATGGGTGGAACAGGAGAGGTAAAAATTGAGTTAATTTTTTGCTGTTTATGACCGACATTAGTGTCGACATTGGCTAGCACTGCTGCCACTGGGCGGTGTGTGAAATGTGCTGCGCTGCGCATGTGTATCTCAGCAGGCATGTACAATGCAGAAAAGAGAACTGCACCATCAGAGGCAGCGCTGTAGAACAGTTGTCAAGTAAATGTCGTTGCTTGCCGACTGCACGTGGGATGGTAAATTTTAATGAATTTCTGCTGATTTTACATTTACCATGACATGCATCACACGAGGGTAGAGTCCACACAACCCATATTGTTTTTTAAACGTCTCAGCTTTCAAATGTGTGGTAATAGATTTTCACCACAATTTTGTTTTCAAAATTTTTTCATTAAATCATTATCTGTGTTTTATAGTTATCAAAATTATGTCATTGCGAGCAAGGTGTCAAAAATGAAATGGGTGTCATACAAACTAGGTTTGAGCATTTATAGCACAGGCAATCACAGTGTCACCCTGCAAACACTGAACGTAACGGCTGATAATTACCGACTTCCAGGCAAAGAAGTGCATGGATGTGAGCTTGCCATAGTTGGGTTGGGCAATATGAATGTTCAGTGACTGGCTCTGGTCAATGAATGCCCCTCGATCAGCAGCCATCTTGATGATGGTCTTCTGGGAGATCTCCCACACAGTCTTGTACAGTGCTTTCAGCTCTGCAGGAATTCCATCAATATTCTGAAAACAAAAAACGGGTTTGAAAATTTTAACACCACTCCTGCATGATACAACTGTTAGTGTGTATCATTAATACACTAAATTTAACAACCTCGACCAAAATGTTTATTAAATACCACTTCTGTTCACGTCAAATCACCTAAAATTAAAACTAATCGAACGTAACACACTTTGAAACTTTTTTCTGTCAGCGAGGAAACATTTAAATTGGGGACGAAACATCTAAGTGGGAAGTATAATTTATTGGAGGATCTTCTATCTAGCACAAGAACGGTATTAGAGTATGTTGAACCATCGTTCTCAGAAATTCAGAAACACGGTTGGTACTTTGAAGGAGTCGTTGTCTGAATTTAGAACGATTCTGACCCACACCCGCCCCTATATGCAAAAATTGCACTAAAATTTTACTTAAGCAGATTTGCACGACTTTAGCAGCAAAATAACATGTAATTGTTAAATACAGTCAAATGTTTCCAGTGCATTGACTTTTAAGATATATACACTTTTGACTTATTTTGATTGACTCTGGCCCAACATCAAAAATTGCATCCATGTTCAATTGTCTATAAAGCAAAAATAACATGTTTTAATGAAATTTCAATTTATGTAAATATTTTAAGTCTTCCAAGAAAAATTATACCCAACACTAACATATAGGAAAAATGTTTGTAAACAAATGCTACGAATACAATGCACATATTTGTCTCATCTTTTAAAACTTTTGTTTTATTCCAAGGCAAGCACTGTAAGAGTTAAGTTAACTAACATCAATTCAGTACTCGTGTAGCATATTATAGTTGGGGCTCTGTTTAAAGAAAAGGGCAACCAGAGGAGCACCGGGAGGGGCGACCAACGTTTCATGATATGACATTCCTTTTTCGCTTCTTCTTACGAGTCAGTTATAATTTCAATTACATTTTTTTTAAATGGAGAAGTGGAAAATTTTGTTTGTATGAAAATTATTAAAAAAAACTTAGAAAGCGCAAACTTCACTGACAGAATAACATGCAACAAATGCCACTGTTCATACAGATGAGAGCAATAACACCTAGTAGGTAAACATTTTTAGCGATATTAACCTCATACTTGTATTTTCTCTAAAATAAAATGTTATTCTTACACTACAAAACAAAGAGTTTAAAAGGAATGTTTTTAGTCCACATATATTTAAAACATTCTTAACCCATAGCTGTTTCGAAATACATTATTTATACGAATACAAGCTTACCATTTGTAAATAACAAATCAACTGATTTTCCTGCAAGAGGCCCCTGCTCTTAGAAAATCCTGGAAGATTTAAGTCTTGAAGAAATTTGCTTTCATTACAGTCTGTAAATAATGGAATTTTCTTCATTTTTTTTTTACAGAGGTCTTATGACACTTCTGTGACTAAAATCTGTGCAGGATCAAAAACACTCAGTTCAGTTCAGAATAAAGATGGTTGGCAGGATCACTTCACATTAAACACAGCAGCTAAGTACATTCATGTGAAGCAACTTTTACTAATGCAGATTTGACCTGAGCTTTGACATCCCTTGCAACTTCATTAAACCAATACAGGTAAAATTGTAAAATTCATTAAATGTTTTATTTAACCTATGGAAGAATTGAACAATAACAAAGTGTGATATGTTTGGAAAATACTTCAATTAAGTAACTCGTGGTGCTTAAAGCCAAAACATTGTGGCATGCTGTAAGATAACGGTAACCTATGGTCATTAAAAGAACATCAACAACTGCTGTGGCCGACTTCCTTTTTCTTTTTGCTTCTTTTATGCATTGACTGGGCAACCAGCTTCCTATTTTTTGCTTCTTTTATGCAGTGACCTACTGGTTTTTTTTTGCTGTGCTGGAATGTGACACCTCTAAAAACGTGGCTTCTTCCTTTCTCCACCCCCTCCCTTCTTCTTTTCTCCACCCCCTCCGCAGAATTATGTTTATCCTTTGGCTTACATGGAAACAAAGAAGGCTGAGCAATAAAGAGAGAAGGGAAAGGAGAGATGATGTAAGATTGAGACATGAGATAACACTTCCTTCTAAACATCATGGAACAGTTTACGACTACCACTCCTTTTTTTTCTTGTATAGCACGCACATCCCAGAGAGTTTTTCCTTTGTTTTGAGAAAAAAGGGCGCGCTATACGCTAGTTACTTTTGTAACAACAGAGTTTTCCCATTGCTGTGTAGAAACAAGAACCGAGTAGTTGTTAACCTAAAACCGGTTCTGGGTGAAACCTCAAGAACCGGTATAAATTGAAACCGAAGAACCGAACCCACCCATCTCTACTTTTTATGCTTTGATATGGATAGTCACGAACTTTAAGCATTGCTAAATCTTTCCATAAACTTTCAAATTACAATTTTGTCTTCTTTTACATTAACGTATTTGTTTCTGCAATGATTTCAATGAAGTTGTGGATTTTTTAATGTGCTGCTACGATGTAAACAAAGAGCTTTGCATAATACTGTAAGGGAAATACGTGGAATATCCTTGACGTAACTATAAATGTGTGCTGTGCAATTTCCGGACTACAAATTTTTGGGATTACGTACTTTATTTTTTTTTAGGAGAAGGCATGATTCCCCCTAAGTTGATAAGGTAAACTGCGGTATCTGCACCAAGTATCTGAATTTACTTTTTCAGAGTCTTACGATACAGATACTATAAATATCGGCAGATACTGTGGTATCTGCTCCAGCACCGGCCCAGCACTACAAATTTTGAATGTCTTGTGCCCACTCGATCAGCTGAGAGTGCGCGGAGGAATTATTGATCGGGCAGTGTGCTCATGGTGGGCAGTTGGAAATGGAGAAGCGGCAGGAGGATTACCCCTCCACACCGCTACATGTTGCCAACACCTAGCGCGCGTGGCAGAAAGCTGTCTTTTAAAGCAATTAATTATATTTCATTGAGAAAAAAAANATGTTGCCAACACCTAGCGCGCGTGGCAGAAAGCTGTCTTTTAAAGCAATTAATTATATTTCATTGAGAAAAAAAAACCTTGTAATTTTGAGACAAAAATGAATAAATAAGGTGATTAAAATTTATTTTTCCACAATCTTTTATNAAAAAAAAACCTTGTAATTTTGAGACAAAAATGAATAAATAAGGTGATTAAAATTTATTTTTCCACAATCTTTTATAATTAATTGTTTAAAACCATGTCCTCTGATTTTCTCTCTTGCGAGTTACACTGCACTCGGCCTTGGTACTTACCCATTATTAGACAAAAGGTGTCGGGTATTCAAAAAATGTGTTTCTTTTGAAATAAAATAATATAAATCTTCCAATTTCGCTGCAAAAAGTTACTGAAAATGAACTTTATGCTTGGTAATACAAGTCGCTCAATGTTCAAACAATTTTTTGGCAACAAGGGGAGGTCATGTATATGCTTCTCGGAATATCATTTTATTCGCAAAGATTCTGTCCATTGAGCTAAATTAATATTTCATTTTAAAATTATGTTAATTTTATGCCAGATACAATGCCACATCAACCTTACGGGAAAAAACTACCTTTAATCACAAAAGAAAACATCTTTGCAAATAATAATTCCTCATTAAAAAGTATTGCGTAACATTTTCAGGTGAAACCATATGCTTTGAAATGCAAGTGATTATAGGTGCAACTATTTTGAGCGACGGATAATCGAGATAAAATGTCTACATTCGCCAAACACACTTTATTTGCTCTGTGGCCAGCNAACTATTTTGAGCGACGGATAATCGAGATAAAATGTCTACATTCGCCAAACACACTTTATTTGCTCTGTGGCCAGCATGTGAGGACAAGCACGTGTGGCCAAGAGAGAGGACGTGCTTTTTCTGTTGCTTGACAACAGCTTCCCCTCTCGAAGACATGTACGGGGAGGAAGGAAGGTGCGCCACCGAGACAAAGATGGGTGAGAGAGATGACGCTAGGTCACCACACTGGTTGCAAGGAGATAACCACTTCCCCTCTCATCAGGCGTGTAAGGGGAGGTAGCAAGCCAGACTCTCATGTCGGACAACGCCGCAGACCTGGCGTGGCAGAGGCGTGATAAGCAGCGGCGCGCATTACTTATTTCACATCCAGTTACCAAATTTTTTCAAACAACTAGCTTAAAAACGATTGTTGCAGGACAACTTAGGTGACAGGCCTCGAAATATACTTCGATCCACACAACATCCGATAAAAGATACAAGCAGTTAGTCTTATCATTATTTATATAGGAGTTTTGCCGGGACTACTGATAATTAACTTTGGATACGGTTTATCGGTACATGCATTATTGGTACAAGAGTCGACTGTATGCAGGAAGTGAGACAATACAGCTTCTACAGCACTTAAAATAATATTATGGCTTTTGTATATTTTATTTATTCGCCGGAATGTGTGACAAATGGAGATTTTTTTTCCCAGTTTAAAATAACATTTTGTAAATGCTGCCGCAGAATTAAAGCAACTGCGCTAGTAGTCTAGTAAACCACCATGGCAGATGTCAGATGGTAGTTCCAAAGCCTAAAGTTGTCTGGAAACTTAGTTTCCTTTTACGATAACGCAATTTTTTAAATTTATTTCTCGGAAATATTACAACAGTAAAAATATAATTTCTTCTCGTTACTTACAAAGTCATAACGCAAACAGTTAAGTATGCATACGTAATTTACGATGCTGTGAACAAAGAAACGTCATATCAAAGCCACAAGAAGGCACAAGAAGGCACAAAAAGTGCAAAAGTAAACATTCCATGAGTGGAATAAAACGTTAGTTTCTGTAACATGCAAANCCACAAGAAGGCACAAAAAGTGCAAAAGTAAACATTCCATGAGTGGAATAAAACGTTAGTTTCTGTAACATGCAAATGAACAAAGTGCTATGTTCTTTATGTAAGTCCTTTGCCGTGGTAACGTTTAAATCATCTGCTATGTGGTAGGTTTTTTAAACATTCATTTTTATTTGAGTGAGAAAAGTATAGGTCACACAAAAAGTGAGACCCTGTTCGAATTGGCACTTTTAGTTTACTAAAAGGTCACACGACCTGAATTAGTCGACAAAATGATGAACTTGGTATTTTAATATTTAGTTTTTAGTATGTAACGAAACATTCTAAAATACAAAACTACCAAATCGCAACGAAATTGCGACCCAACTGAAGCTACTAAATACCACTGTACTAAATGGTGAATTTGAAGAAGGCCAGTACAGTTTTATTTTCTGATTATTTCCACGTCTTATACTTTCACGCACAAAATAATTTTCCAAGAGTGATTCAATTACTGGAATAAATCAAGTAATTTTAAACAGTTTTTGAGAGATTATAGGTTATTCATTTGTAGTAATTGGTTTTTAATGCTTTGATTCTTGGTCTTCAGATTCTCGATTATACAATTCTTCAAGAATCGCGGGCATCGATGAATTGTGGAAGTAAGTTTGACATCCCTAATTATTCAATTATTAAAATATTATGTATTTATTACATACTCCCACAAAGGGTGGTCTCTGGGATACACAACTCTGGAACAGAACTTGAGTAATGGTAGGCTGGCAGGAATGCATGGGTAAATATTGGCAACCTTGATGAAGGGGAGACATATTATGTGTTGGCAACTGATGCCTATTTTTAATTTTTAGACCTTTCCTTCTTGGGGTTGTACAGCAGTTGGCGAAGAGTTGTAATTGTTAGCGACCAAAGTAAATCCAACATACTTAATTTTCACCCTATTTAGTTCAAATTTGTCAAATTTTTTATTGAGTTTGACAAGCATGTGGATACACGTATTTATCTCATCTTTTTGAATAATTTTTTTAAATTTTATTTATATTAGTAGTGGATAATGCTTTATTTATTCTGAGAAAATCTGACGTAATTTTTGTGTGAGTTGACGACCAACTTTTTTATTTAATTTACATTGGCTATGTTAGTAGATGAAGCTGTAATTAATTTAAGTCGAAACCAGGCATAATTTTTTTTGTGTGGGTTGATGATCGATAGTATACAGTATTTGTAATTGNAATTAATTTAAGTCGAAACCAGGCATAATTTTTTTTGTGTGGGTTGATGATCGATAGTATACAGTATTTGTAATTGTATTTTAAATCTTTTATAACTGGAAAGTGTTTACTGCAGGAGATACAGGAAATGAGGTATGTACTAGACGAAATTCTAGAGCTTTCACTCAATTTACACTTTTTTCCTTTGTCCTCTTGAAAAGTGTAAATGAGGGGTTTCGTTGTAAACTTATTTTGCAGTAAACTTCATAAGTGTTTAACATCTTAAGAAGGGTTTGACTGTTATCCTTGGCACACTAAAACAGCAGCTCACCTGCACAGATCCTCCATGAGCTATAATCTGATTCTTCNTTTGACTGTTATCCTTGGCACACTAAAACAGCAGCTCACCTGCACAGATCCTCCATGAGCTATAATCTGATTCTTCATATCTTCACTCCACAACCCTCGCTCAGTCAGGTCCTTCAGCAGATGATGATTCACCACCTGACAAAACAAAAAATTAACATCATAGCACAATTTCAGCCAAAACCATAAAAATACAAATTTCATCACTTTATAGAACATTTTTAACTGTACTGAAATGTAAGCAACAATGAAAGTGGAGTGAAAACAATGGTTATATTTCTGCAACAGATTAAACCACAGATCCCACCTGTCAATGGCAACATTCCATACACAAAAATTAAGGATGACCCCACTCCCCTAGCGCTCGATCCTTATCATGCCTGGCAAGTGAACCAACCACAACACCACATACCTGGAACTCTCCAGACAGGACTCGCCTAGTGTAAATGTTGGTGGTGTATGGCTCAAAAGACTCATTGTTGCCAAGAATCTGCGCAGTCGATGCTGTTGGCATTGGCGCAAGCAGCAGAGAGTTCCGCACGCCGTGCACTGCGATCTTCTCCTTCAAGGCCGCCCAATCCCACAAGTCAGTTGGGGTCACACCCCACATGTCGTACTGCAAGATCTGGAGAAAACAGAGAATCATGGTAAAAGTTAATTTACGATCAAGCTAGATATTGAACACATTTGTATGCATGAGACAGTTTACACACCCTGAATGTTCTGAATAAACTAAAAACATTTTTGTAATTCCTTCCACTTATAACATTAAATTTGGCTTAATGAATATTGGAAGGGACAAGAGCTCCAGATTTCTGCCAACAAAGCTTCTTTGGAAGCCTAAAAAATGGCTATTAAAGATGACTCATGTCATAGATTAAGTATATTACTCGGATGTTTATAGGGGTTGTAAAGAAACGTCTTTGATTGTTAAGGCATATTTATTATATTAAAGCCGCACAAGGTTAGGCGGGCGCCATCTTGTAACGTTCCGCTGCGTACACTACAGACTGTTTACTTGCCTCGGCTTGCTCGGGGTAGAAACACGAGACTCAGTACCATTGGATGTTCGTTGATTATGAAAGAAAGTTCAAGTTCGAAGTTAGTTTGTTATATACTTGATTTATCCTTTGAATGACACAGTTCACATACGAATGTCCAGTATGCAGAGTACGAACCGTTCAGATAAATATCCAAGTACAGAACAGCGTCACAGTGGTTTACCGTTTATGTTAATGTCTCAAAGCTTGCATCGCAAGACTAATTTAAGAAGGCAGGAGGGATGCTCGTTCCCTCCTGGCACCCTAACGACCCCCCACACCGGCGGAAATAAGTAGATAGAATTTAGTTTAAGTTGAAAAGAATTAACGGTCGCGGGTGCTTGCCGGTGTGGGTTAAATTATTCACGCCTCATGCGGCGTCACACGCCCTACGCGTCCTCTTCAGCAGTTGATTACTTTGTTCTCCAGGCGATAGGCACCACCAGTATATATNGCGTCACACGCCCTACGCGTCCTCTTCAGCAGTTGATTACTTTGTTCTCCAGGCGATAGGCACCACCAGTATATATTGGCCTATCGCCCCTCTTCTCCTGCGATAAGCGCCTGTAGCAACCATGATCCCTAACCCAAACCAGACTATGATTTTCCACGTGATATTTTTGCACTGTAAAACAAACACGAGGCTTTTATGGCACTTTAAGCTGTGCATTTACTATAAAGTACAAAGCAATTTTGTGGTAAATTACTGAATTTACCATGTGTAAATATTGGTGAAAATGATGTACATTTCATTTTTTTTTGTGATGCGAAAATAAAGACGACCCCAGAATTTTTGACAGTGAAATTTGGAACAAAATATTGTCTTATATTCAGGTGAATACGGTATTCAGTTAATTTTGAAACAACGATAGCTGCTATTACCAGCTACGCAAGAATGTCTGCCATGTCAACAAGTTCACGCTAGCCAACTGGGCTCCACATGTTCAACCACACAACACAATCCAAGTAAGTCACGCAAGCATTGGCAACCTACCCCTCGGCTAACAGGACTCCCCGGGTACGTTTCATATGGCCCCAGCTTTTCCGCTAGCTCACAGCTAGCTTCAAGGGAACTGTAATAGATGGTCTCGAAAATCTGCTTGTTGAGCAGCTGGGCTTCTTCACTCTCAAATGGCAATCGCATCAGTATGAAGGTGTCTGCTAGCCCCTGGACACCAATGCCAATTGGCCGATGCTTCATGTTCGATGTCCGTGCCTAAGAAAATTACAAAATTACACATTTCAGCTACAGAGCTAGGAAAACATTAAAAACACCAAGACATTCAGGCATATTCAAGAGGACCATAATTCTGTCATCACTTTCATAGGATAACTACACATATAACATGCATTTCAGTGGTAGTAGAACATTACATTTGATTCAAACAACTCAATACGTAGAGTTCTACAATTCAGCATTTTTTACATTAATTAAATTTTGAAATGAATAAAATATTGTTGCCAAATTTTGAAGTCTTTTCAAATTGAATCACATATTTTTAGATTTATTCAATTATATTAGTGTTTTTTCACTTTTGCAGTAAAAAATAATTTTTCAAAGCAGAATTTTTTAATTGATTGATGTGTAATATTTTAATTTTAACACATTTTTAACAATTTATAGCATTTCATACATTTTTCAAGAAGATTATTTAGACAGACGGATACAAAAATAAACAACACTCAAATAGTTTTACCGTACATAACCATTGTAAGCCGACACTGAGTACAAACTAGTCCAAAAAGTTCTAAACCCTCCGAAAAAGAAAAAATGACACTCATTGCAAGCTAAATTTTGAACGTCCCATGCATGCTTGATCAGCTGAGCCCATGCAGATATGTTGTTGATGGGGTAAACGAAGAGGAAGTGTGTGCACGCATGTGTATGTGTGTGCGTGTTTGTATGAAACTATACGGGGTATGGTGCCAACAGGGAAAGTGAAGCATGTAACAAAGATAGAAAAGAAGGAATCCTACAGATGTTTATCATCTTGACCACTCACTGGCACTTAAAAACTTGACGCATGTTCCATGTCAGCCAACTCATAAACTAGTTCAACATCAGACATTAACTTTCACACTTTGTGTTCAGAAACGCAGTGAGATGTTGAAATTCGATACACATCAACCCCTTATCGCTTAGCTGGGTCTAACCTCTAACTAGGTCACGGTGGCAGTGTATGGTGTCATTATTTTCCCAATTTACAAATTATTCACAGTCAAACTTCGAATAACTTATGCAAAAATTTAGAATGATTTACATTCCAGTTTTGAGTAGTTGTATAGCTGTGCCAAGTACGACTGCCGATGTTGAAAGCTTTCTTGTGTAACCAAGCACATATGGAAACTAGAGCCTCAGAGGAAAAGATGCTCAACTTCCACTGTTTTTCAAACAAAGTTTGTAGTTTTATTCCCAAGCTTCACTCTGCTGAGAATCTACCAGCTTGACATTAATGAGGGTCAGAGAGTAGGAAACAAGAGGAGGAAGGGAATGATTTCACAACTGCGCTCAGCCTTCCCAATCTCTCTCACTTTCTCTCACTCCTTCGGAGAGCAAGACTTCATGCCTGAAGTGACAGTCAGGAGTGGAAACAATTGTGTGTCTGCATATCCCGCACATTAGGTGTTTTCTGCAACATTTTGCACTCACCCACATCAGCAAACCAGATGTTAAAGTCTCAATGATGACCCAAGTCTATGCATTTCTTATTAACATGCCTCAGTTTTTTATTTTGATCCCTTGAAAAATTATCCATACAGGTTACAATGTATTAGGTTTATATTAAAATTCTTTTATTATGTTTTTTAGTTATAAAAAGTTTTCCCACAGGTTATTAAGAATATAAAGTACTCTGCGCATGTAAATTTGGTATATCAGTTTTGTATATTATTTCAAGTCATGTTTACATGTGAAGTTTCCCCTATATAGAGAACATAGAAACTAAAAAGTGTTCCCTTCAGATCAATTATAAAACCGTTTGTTTCATATACGTCAAGTTGCCACTAACTGACTGTCAAAATCTCGCCAACTTATATGAGACAGACAATACCACAGCACCCAAGCACAAATAATCAGTTAGCCTACATTTTGTTATGTGAAAGAACTAGGTTTTGAGAGTAGATATTTTGCAAGTAACGATCTTGTTTATTGTAGAACAAATGAATATATAAAAACAATCCACCATTTATGTTTCAAGCTTATCACTCGACTGTCAACAGCAACAAATGAAGTATACAACCTTATGCATACTTCCTGTTTTCTGTGTTCAAAATTAAGAATTTAAATAAATATAGAACGTATTTTTTAATTCTTGTCTTTACTTGAACTTGCATGATTTCTTTCATTACTCTATTTACTTTTTGGCCACTGTAAACCAAAATAAGTTAAAAATTGCTTTTAATTGAGCTGCAATTCACCAATACAATTGTTTCAATATTATAGTAAACTAAATTCAACTTAAATATAAGCAAAAACCCCAAAAAGGTTTTTCATTCATCGGCAGAATCGACACATTGATAATTAGGAACATCAGCACAATTTTGTGAATCACCACAACTCTAGTTATTTGATTGACTTTTTATTCATACTCCTTTGAAGATTTACATTTAAACTTTTATTCCATAGTTATTAGAGCTGGACCATTACTGAACATAACTAATCGTTTTTATAAATGTTTGCCATTTCATATGGTGACAAATCAACTATGATTAGATCCCAGCAGTGATACTTTACATATAGAATATAACTCTTTTAGAAATGTGATAAAACCCAGAATTATTAAGAAAAACCAGTACGGTACATACACATTTATTTTCACTGTAGCATATTTTAAAGCGCCACGAGCGACGTCACTCACTCATCTAGCCTCGCCACAGCAGCAGCCCTCTCCTAAGAAGAGCAGTCATGCCATACAGGTAAACGGGAGCCTTCCAAGCCATGGTGCTTTGACCAGCCATTGCCACCTTCTGTGCTGCAACCCGCTTCACATCACATCACCGCTTACCCCTCCAAGTGAAGGGAAGTAGACGCCACTCTCAGTTACCCTCTTCTCTCTTTTGCGTCTCTCTCTCTCTCTCCACACCCCGCAACCCCCGTGCTAACTCAGTAAACAGAGTATAAATAGGACCCGCAGTCGTTTAACGTCATCTCGCGCTGCTCGAAGAACTACAGACTTTTTCAAATCGCATCAGTCTTACGCTGTTCAGTCAAGAGCTCTGCTCTGTACGACACTGCTGAGCTGCCCGTCAGTATACCGAAGCCCACGTGCTTCCAGCTACCTTGTAGATTACTTTCGGTTATCACGAGCGCGAGTCCCGCAGTCTTGGGATTGCTCTCACCCCCCACACTGCCGCATTTTCCGAGACATAGGTAACTATACAAGTTGGCAAATTTAGACCGGCCCTTCGGACCTCAGTCAGGGTACAGGCTGGTTTATGTGTTTTAATTGAGCAATCAATAATAGAGGCATAAATCGGACTTAGTCGAGTTGTCTCTCCAGCACTCTGTATTCCTACACCTTATCCTTTCTCTTTCCGATTCGTCACCTGTCCTAGTAGGACTCTTCTAGGGTTAGCCACAAACAGACGCCTTGCTCATTTTCTCTCCTATTGATAGTTGTCTCGAAGTGAAGCTTAGGAAGCTTTCCTATCTTGGACTCATTAGAGCAGTTATCTCTTGGACTACTGAACTTCCAGCAAGAGCCAGGGTCAGACCGCGACGTGCACTAGGTTTCTTGCTTGGAAAAGATAGCCCAAATCCCAACAATCCTCTATGTGTGACACCTGGCTCAGATCGCAACGTTCCGCGCACCACGGAGCCACAGGAGAGGATGCCTTTTACAGTCTACTGAAACCTCCAGCTTGGAACTTGGGCAAGATTGCATCTTCCGCACGCCAAGTCTCTAGGTTGAAGACCAGCAGTACAGACCTCCCATTTCACCTGACCTCCACATCCCTCAGTCCATCAGACTGCCTACCTCTTACTAGCCACCCACTATCAACCTAATTTGTTACCCCCACCACCTTATGCCTCATTATAGGGCTGGGCGGGGCAAAGCTGCCAAGCTAGGGCTAGCTCAGGCTGGGGTACGAAGGGAAAGCAACCCAGATGACAATCAGGTATACTTGAAGAAATAGGAGGCTGCACGTAAGAAGGTCAACCACCCCAGCTCAGCAAGCTCTACCTCTAACCTCCTTTGGCACATACCACGCGCAGTATCTCCGCTGCCACCTACACCGTCTAAGAGACCCACCTTCATCCCGCCAGTTAACGTTTCCAGGGTAGTAAGGGCCATTAACGTCACACCAGCTTACATTCCAACCAAGGCACCCACTCGCCTATCGCTCACTTGCGTGCCACCCAAAGCTCAACACACAATTATTGATGTGGCCAAAGTCAACAACTCAGGCATCAGGAAAAACCCTGTTCAAGTGCTGACCACAGCTTCACAGTCCAGGGGGAAAAGTACTTCAGCCTTACCCTCCAACAGCAAATTCCACAAAGGGTNTTTGCAACCCCCCCCCCCCGCATATAGGCCTAAATATTATGTTACAGCGGTTGTGGACTACCATCGCTTTTATTCACATACCACATGGCCTAATATAACAAACACAAAGACTTTTTGGTAATTCCGGTGAAATTATGTTTTTATTTCTGCACACACATTCAAAAGTATACAATTTCAGTACACTGACGAGAGCATAAGACAGCAGCAAGGTGAAAAGGAACAATACCAACATGGCGTCACATCATAGCTGTGCTGGAGCACTAACTAACAGCGCTAATAGTATCGCAAGCTGATCCTAAGAGCTTACAATGAAACATTTTCATTTACAAATAGTTATCTACTATAATTTAACTTAACGGTAAACAAATTCTGTTACCAAATCATGACCGCTGTAGCAAAAAATTGCAACACATGCAAACAGTTTGCGTTACATTAGCAAATAACACTGCAAACACACGTACCTAACCTCAGTGTTTGCAGAATCCACTACCAATTCAACCAAAAAGATACGCCTCTTTAAACTTTTGGCTTCACCCACTACACAAACAATAATGATAACTGAAAATAAAATAGTAGGATCACTGAAAGTAAAAATGCAACACCAAGGAAGTAAATTCCTTTCCTGATAAAGCATTTAATTTGTATTGCAAAGAACTTTGAGATATTTTCTGACAACCAAAATGTATCTACTGAAATGTTTACTGGCAGTCATTCAACTTCGAAACTATTCGCATGTTATTCAAAAATTTCACTATTTGATTCAAAAATATTCAAACATCAAAATCCACTATTCACACACCCGTATCTACCACCACCACCAGCCAGCTGTCCATCATCCCTCCCCTTAACCTCGCCCACACCACTACGCTCCTTCCTTCTTCCCAACCACCTTCAGCCATGCCCTATGCTACACTTCATTCCATCCTCCTACCTTCAGCCATGCTCACTTCAAACCAGTTTTCACAGTTTTTTTATACTAAGGCAGGGCTGCCATCAGCCCTGCAGCTAAAATCCTGATTCTTGTATATAAAAATACTGCAAAATCCTGGAATAATTGGGTCAGTTCCTGTAAAATCCTTGGAATTAAAAAATCAACAAATTACAGGAAAAAAAAAGTGGATATGAAGGACATTTACATATTTAATGTAATAGTTTTTGTTTGGAATGTACAAACCATGGTAATTCTTTTCTCCACTCACACTTATACTTTTGTTTATACAACACTGTATCAGTGATTATTTTAGTTTCCTCTCCACTGTGATATCAATGCCAAATGCAAAACACAGTTACCAGGTTCAGATTGCATGCGCGAAAACAGCAATGAGTGGCAAAGGTTCTTTTCAATAATGGCCTTGGCCTTTGCTTGTGATCATACAGCCACAACACAAATATGTAGATAACTGTATACCTGCGCCAGTGAATAATTAAGAGAAATATTTTAGACACATGCTACTGAAGCAATGGTGTATGTACAAAATATTTCGCTTAATTATTCACCTCTGTTGCAAGAATCTTTCAAATGCACCAGTGAAACTGACACACATCCCTCAAAGCATTAGTGTTGCATGTACGCAGCAGCCATTTTGAGTAAAGTACTGTGTGCACGCACAATATCTTTGGCATATGGAAAAAAATAAGTTTGTTTACTTTTTTACATTTGTCAAAGTAAAAAAAAAAAAAAGCTTTTTTTTTTTTACTTTATTATGTTTTAATGTATTGCTATTTTGAAGTGAAATACAATCAAACGTTTTGTAGATGACACTTGGTGATTTATGTATTAATAATGGACATGGATATTCATTGTGGTGAACAAAATTTCACAGTTCTGAACCTAATATTAGGGTAAATGGAGGTAAACATGCAGTGATCTTACTGCTCTTTCAGAGCTTTGGACGAGACTTGCTTACATTCCTTTGTACCAAATAGTTTTGTTATACGTAATAATCGTTTATAGAGATTTTACATGATATTTAAAAATTAGTTATGGTGCCTCAACACAGACAAAATATAAAAAATCTATACAAAAGATTGCAAGAAATTATTATGTACACCTCAGTGGTATATATTAGAATTATATCACAAGAGATTTTCCTATAGTTAAGAATCCGTAAAAATGGATCAAAATCCTTTAAAATGGCAGATCTGTACTAAGGCAAACCAATCAGGTGTACTATAATTGCAAAACATACAGTATATAATTGATTGTAAGCAGACACCGAATGCAAGCCGACCCCTAACTTTTAAACCCTCGGAAAAGAAAATAATTACGGGTGTGCGGGTTCCCGAACGTTGGGAATAAATTTCAGGAATACATAACAATACTCTCGTCGGCTGGCAAATGATTTTTTTCCTGATATTTTCGGGGAAATCTATGTTCACATCTGTAGGTTGTTTTAACTAAAATACAAGTCGGGTTTCGTGCGAGAAGCTTTGTATCGACTGTTTACATAAGGAANATCTGTAGGTTGTTTTAACTAAAATACAAGTCGGGTTTCGTGCGAGAAGCTTTGTATCGACTGTTTACATAAGGAATTATGATATTATGAATCAAACCTTGTCGAGAATATATTGATTTTTCCGCTTATTCACAGATTTCAAAGTTCGTTATACAAGTAAAAATTTTTATTATGTACATCATATATTATGTAACATTAACACTATGTATTTATTGCGAAAATTAACTAAAACTGGTTGCAAACTTGCACTGTTTTGAAGTTATGGTGAACCGTGCACACTGAATTTGCTTATGCGAGCGACATCTATAAGTTGCAAGAATCAATTGCTGGTTGATGTGGGACGCGAGTTTCGATATACTTAACCTAACCATTCACGTAAAAATAAGCTAGTGCACGATGATAATTTGACTCCAAACGTTCTATTTTACTGCGATCTAAAATAGTGTTTTTTAAAATGATTCGTAACACACCAGTAAATTGTCTTTGTCTTTCGTTCAGAATGTGTGTCTTTATTATTTTGTGAGTTGTGCTCACTCGTCGCCGAAACGTTAAACTCCAAACGTAGCAAATTTGCTATAAGAAAAATATAATTAATTTCCTTAGCTACTTTTTATTGCATTATCGATAGAGGAGTTAACTTTGTTGGCATGCAGATGCAGTATGTTGCATTCATAACCTGCCCAATAAGACTGGGCTGTGATTGCACTATGTGATTTGAAGTGTGTATTCGCGGACGTTAAAACATCCACTGAAAGTTAATTTGAGTAAATTTGTATCAACGTACACACATTTTACTACCAAAATTGGAACGAAAAATGCTAAAGTTCCTTAGTATACGTCATGAAATTATAAAGTAAATAGCAACGAACTGAAAACGTTAAGGCAATGTTTTTAAACAACTTTAAAGTGACATTTGTTTTATCATACTGCAAAATCAATTTTTTTATAATTAAAAAAAAATTTGTAAGATTTATTTAGCTATTAAAATTGAAGGAAGTATTTTAAAGAAGTACTACAAACCCTGAGGATTAATTCGTAGTGCAACCACCAAGTGTATAAAAATAAAAAATCATATGACTTTTCTAGCTCGAATCTAATTTTTAGCACAAAGTCATTATTCTATGTTTTAATGGAATACATGATGATAGAATGTTAAAAACTAGGTCTAGCAACCCACAAACTTCTTTACATAACCTAAAATATTTTTCCAGATTTTCTGAATTCCCACAGGAAATTTAAGTTTCCCACCAAAATTTTTCCAGATGGAAAAATTCTATTCTCGCACACCACTATAAATAATATGATTCAGAATGCAAGCTGAATTTTTAACGTCACGTGCACTCTACCAGCTATGAGAGCACACACTGAGGTTATTGATTGTGCCAGAGTTCTCAAGTCCTTTGCCTGGAGGAAGGGGAGATGGTGGCAGAGGGGTGAGGAAGGGAGGACGAAGGGGGGGTGAGGAAAGGGGAGGGGGAGAAGTAAAGAGAGAAAATTATTTGACAGCTACTGTGACACTGCATGAAGATAGGGAGAGTAGGACAAAGAAAATTTGGAACTGTTTTTTCATTGCAGTTGTTGCAGATTTAGCCTTTTCTAGGGAGGAATCAAATATTCTTTCTCAAAACACGTTCCCTGTTCCCTGTTGTGTGGACTTCNAGATGGTGGCAGAGGGGTGAGGAAGGGAGGGCGAAGGGGGGGTGAGGAAAAGGGATGAAGAAAGGGAGCAGGGAAGGGGAGGGGGAGAAGTAAAGAGAGAAAATTATTTGACAGCTACTGTGACACTGCATGAAGATAGGGAGAGTAGGACAAAGAAAATTTGGAACTGTTTTTTCATTGCAGTTGTTGCCGATTTAGCCTTTTCTAGGGAGGAATCAAATATTCTTTCTCAAAACACGTTCCCTGTTCCCTGTTGTGTGGACTTCNCGATTTAGCCTTTTCTAGGGAGGAATCAAATATTCTTTCTCAAAACACGTTCCCTGTTCCCTGTTGTGTGGACTTCATTGTTAGAAGTTTTTCCACTATCTCGTCACTGAGCGATGCTCTGAACTGGGTCTTAGTTTTTCTTACCTGGTTGAGTACTTTCTCGCATTCCGCATTGCTGTGCGGAATTGTCAAAATTACAAGCATAGCTTGAACTCTGGTAAGATACACAAAGGTGCATTTTAAATGCAACATGAAAAATATTGCAGCAATATACAAAAGTAAATACCTCAGGTATAGGGTAGAAATTGACTTCAATAATCTTGTTCAGGTTCAGAGTCACAATTTTAGACACTTCTCTGAGCTTCTGGAAGTCGTACGTTTTGTCCTTCCTTACGTACATGTTCAGTGCAATTGAAGCGAGGTTGCAAACTGCTATCTGTACAGAACCAAATTAAAATGCACTTCATAAATTACTATACATCTTACACTTCCTAAACCACTATACGTCTTACAAGATAAATTCTGATATCCAATCATTACAACTGAACTAATTTTTGATAGTGGATCTAACTATTGCTAATTGTAACCAAAAGCAGTCTTATTTTTCTGCATTTTTATCTATGTAAATAAATTTGCACACTCAAATCAATGATCACATGCTACCAAATGCCAGTATGAAAGAAATATATCATTCATGTGTCACTGAATATACGTCTGCTTTAAAATTATTTGAACTATCATTTACATTTCTGTATTGTAACATATATACAATTAATTATTTTACTTATATTTAATTTCAGTTTCCTGTGATTGTCAGTTTCATATTTAAGATTGGTCTTTGTCAGGTGATACTGAATTTGAATAACCATTTTCTCTGTGTTATAAATAATATTGAAATTATGTCTTAATATTTTATATATATATATAAAGGAATAATGCCGAATGTCCAATGGACCGGTAAAATTTAACACTTACCTGTGCGTAACTAATTTCACCTGTCCGATTCACTTAAAATATTTAACTTCATTTCACGACCAAAAATCTTTATGGAAATTATGTTGAGATGGTTGATGCACCAGAGCGTGACTTTTGCAGTCGGACGAAGAGCAGGAATTGTTCTGATTACATTTGTAACAGATGACTTCAAGTGTGGAATCCATCGAACAAATTCTTTAGCATACTGCGATGCACTGGACTATGATGGTAGAATGAGTACACTTTCTTTAAGAAAATGTAAATTCTTGAATGTAATGGTAGTTTGACGAGTGCCGATTTTACAGCAAATACCAGACAGTGAGCCATACAATGAAGAGCAAAAAAATTTGATTGGATGGTTTCTTCCTGGAGATGGGTTGAACGTTCGAATTTCGAACCGAACACAAACTTTGGTTCGGTCGAAATTGATTGCAACGTAACAGAATGTTCTAGTTAGGTTCGAAAAATTTGCACAAGTTCGTGATCGTGACAAAAATTTGCCAGAAACGAACATCATTAAAAAACTTACGTCACCTCAAAGTCGTTGAAAAATTACAAATATGGGATGCAAAACAAAAAAAATTACTGAATTAGTCTTTTTTTTTAATTCGTAGCAGTGATGACAGGAGTGTATCTTAAACTGTATGGTGTGTAAAACAGGATGATTTCCTTTATTAACTTACTGCATTTTAAATTTAAAAGGGATTGTACACAAAATGAGTGATTTCCTCGAGTTTTTGAAAAATTACATTCTCAATTAACATCTTTTGTGTTGCTAATTTGTAATTTTTACATACTTATAACAAGACAAGAAAGCTACAATTTTCACAAACTTATAAAAAGACAAGAAAGATTACATTTCTCAGTGTTTTAATGAATTATTGCATCAATAAATTAATAAAAAACAAAAGTTAACAGTAAGTTAATTTTGTACATTTATTCAAATTAGAAAAAAATTGGTCATTGTTTATAGTATATGTTGCATGTTTAAACAATTAAAGGTTAAATTGTGAATGTGGTTATACATGTTTGTTTCTGTTATATGCTTGAGCAGTGAAGACTGTTTGTATATATGTGTATTTTTATACTCAGTCCTAGGGCTCCAACCGGCGAAAATAACATGGTGGATGGAGAGGTGGACTGATCGGGATGTCTAGCCTCGTCATGGTGTGTGGTCCAAAAGGTGCCAGGACACCAGTATCAGTTTTATCACTCCAACCAACGAAAATAACAACGCAGTGNTGGTGTGTGGTCCAAAAGGTGCCAGGACACCAGTATCAGTTTTATCACTCCAACCAACGAAAATAACAACGCAGTGAATGGAGTGAGTCAACTGATCTGGGTGTCTAACTGCCTTGTGAATTGAGTTACTAGTGGTTGGGGCTCTGCCGTAAGTGTGCACCAGGTACCTTTGCGTACCTGGTCGACGGTATGGACGTCTGTCTAATGGGTATGTTTTGCGATGTACGTACGCCGGGTTAAGGGAGTCCGCAGTCCTACACTAATGTCGGCAAAGATGTTTCCAAGATGCGGTCTCGTGCTTTTCTCTAGTAGGTTGACATCTACTGGGATGCAAATCACAGTACTTATTTAAGTACTCTGAGGTAAGGTAAGATCACGTGTTTATTCCCCACGGTAATCCAGGTGAAGGGGACCTGGGTGTAAACTAGACAACACCCAGATGATAATAACAACTGACCCAACTAACTCTATCCTGTTGTCCAGAAGGGACTCTGGTGTCACTACCAAAGTAGTTGTGAGTGTAAATGGGGCTGAAGACTTCTTCAAGGGTTACAAAGCGAAGGTCTGGAATATGTCTTGAAGGTAGTGGCGGTCCTTTGTGAGGTAGGTGGTATAAGCAGAGAGCTCCAGCACACAAGGTGGTGGAGCAAGCTGCTGAGTATCAACTGGCGTTTTGGGAGCTGTACACTCGCTGGTTGCGGCCTTTGGCCAGTAGAGTATCTTCGGGTTGGAGCTCCTCCATTAACGGCGAAGGCCGCATTCTCTCAGGGGAGACTGGAAGTGCGGTTTTCCTCATATGCAGGTTGCATTGCTCCCGCAAGTTTAGGAGCAGCGCTGGGCTACTTGGCTGACTTATCGAATGTGGTAGAT